>MDKF010375790.1:0-33760 GCA_026770625.1 Nicotiana glauca
GAAGCCTCTTCAAAATCGCCCAAAAATCGCCTTAGCTCGCACCCCAAATTGATTTTTCTCTTCTGAAATTTCGAAGGAACTGATTCATTAAACCCTTCAGACTTTTCGCTTTTGAGGTTCCCATAACCGCTTCTGTGGTACCGCTTCCGCGTACAAATAACCGCTTCTGTGATTTAACTTAAAATCCCGCTTGACCGCTTCTGTGGTCCCACACTGCTTCTGCGGTAACCGCTTTTGCGGTCAATATACCGCTTCTGCGGTCCCAGCCATAATACTCCAGACCGCTTCTGCGGTCCCAGCCATAATACTCCAGACCGCTTCTGCGGTCACCATCCGTTTCCGCGGAGACCGCTCTTGCGGAAATAAGGTCCGCTTTTGCGGAAATACCCCAAGCCACCTAGGGCCGCTTTTGCGATCACAGAGCCGCATCTGCAGGACCGCTTTTGTGGCTCACCCACCGCAGATGCGGAAACAACAGAAGCTTCCCAACAGACCTGCTACAACACATCCAACATCCCGATTAACCATCCGAAACCATCCCGAGGCCCCCGGGACCCCAACCAAAAACACCAACCCACTCTAAAACACAATACGAACTTGTTCCAAACATAAAAACACGTCTTTTAACACAAAAATCACCAAATTACCATAGATTCAAGCCTAATTTTCCTTAAAACTTCCGAAACCAACATTCAATCAAAAACCCATCCAAACGATGTCCGAATGACCTGAAAATTTGCAGACATATCCAAAATCACCTAACGCAGCTACTGTAACTCTTGGAATTCCATTCTGACTCCCAGATCAAAATCTCACCTATCAACCGGATTTCACCAAAATTCCAACTTCGCCAATTCAAGCCTATTTCTACCCCGGACCTCCAATTTCAAGTCCGATCACTCTCCTAAGTCATAAATCATCCCCCGAAGCTAACTGAATAACCAGAATTCACATCCGAGCCTTCTAACCATATAGTCAACTTCCGGTTGAGTTTTTCTATAACAATCTTCCTTCTAAGAGGCTATGTGCCTCATTTTCAACCAAAACTAATTCAATTACACCCGATCAACTCTAACACTGATATAAAGATAGGAAGCAACATAATAAGGGGGGAAACGAAGCCGTACGCATAAGACGACGGATCGAGTCATCACAGATTGACGCCTGTACGACGTCGTTTAATTAAATAAAAATCCACTCTCGTCCGTTAGATCAAACAAATGAATGGCCAGGATTGACGACTCAATGCGTCGTCGTTTCTATTTTTGACGGTTCGTGTAACATGACCGTTTGATCAAGTCGTTACTGGTTTTAAATCTTTTACTGGGTATATTGTTGTTGTTACTGTCGCATTGACTGTTTTAAGGACTGGTATCTGTTGTTGTTGCTACTGCTGTTACTGATCCGCTACAGCTGACTTCTTTTCCTTCTTCCATTATAAACATTTCCAGGTACACACTTCCGAAACCATGTGTTGATGTAAGTTTGAATTTGAAGCTGGAGTTGAAATGAATTGAGAAAAATGCAAATTTGCACACTTCATAGTATCTATGTTCAAGATGTAGTAATAGGATGAATGATAGATAGTTTGTATTTGTTTAGACTCATTCCAATTGCATTTACTTTGTGTTAATTGGAACATACTCGAACTATGTGGATCGTTAAATAATATGCTGTTAGATTAATTAGATGTATTTTCATGTGTTTAGTAATCTAGTTGGTTTAGCTAGTGGTGGTAGTATAACGCTGAATCTCAGTAGGCCTCTGTTCGTATTCCGTTGAGATATTGGGTTTTGTCGCTCGGTTATTTTCCTAGTCTGGTTTGTTTATTACTGAAATCATGAATCAACATTTATGGTACGCTTGAATACTGATTGGTTAGTGTCTGCAAAAGCTTACACCTAATTTGAGTAAGGGAACTAATGGTGTTAAGGTGTAAAAAATAAAAATAAGGTTAGTTGAGTCTTTGGATGATATCATATAATATTTGGTTAGTTGTGTTTATTTCTATTCTGAGTTGTTTTATTAATTGGCATTTGATCAATAGTTAAGCTTTGAAATCATGTAACGTGAAATCATGTTCTTGTTTAATATTTGGACTTGAAATAATTTCGGTTATGTTCATTTACTAGCCATCAACTACCTGTGACTGCGATCATAGCCAAGGAATACATATGTCTGCAATAATTTCAATAACTCTCATCTTTACGATAAGCTCAAAGATAGAATATTATAGGTTCTTTAGGATCGGCCTTTAAATAAAAAATAAGTGAGATGAGCCTCGCCAAATAAAACGCACAAACTGCGGGGCCCTCAATAATTGTTTAAAATAAAACATTTGGAATTCGGGATGGGCCATTTAGCAAATTGCATGGCCTTCCCCAAAATAATAACGCGTTAGACTCTTTAGGCACGTATTTTAATAATATTACCTCCCTAAACTCGGGTGCACATTTATGTGACCCAAATTCAAATCTCAACGGAGTCGAAATATGTCAATAGCCATGGGTACATTGATGTGACGTGGTTCGAGATATATTTTCACGACGTCGCAATTCTCAAAAAAAATAATAATAAAGCGGTAAATGATCTTTAAAATTACACTATAGGATAACATGTTTTAAAAATCAGATTCCAAGCCATTTATAATAGTTTAAGCGACCGTGCTAGAACCACGGGATTCGGGGGTGCCTAACACCTTCCCTCGGGTCAACAGAATTCCTTACTTAGAATTTTTGGTTCGCAGACTTCATTTGGAAAGTCAAAAATTTCCTCGATTTGGGATTCAAGATAAACTGGTGACTTGGGATACCAAAAGCCAAACCTTTCCCAAGTGGCGACTCTGAATTGAATAAATAATCCCATTTCGAATAATGTCACTTTAAATGGAAAAACTCCCTCACACATTTATCCCTCAGGGTAGGTGTGCGCAAAAAGGAGGTGTGACAGTCATTAGTGCACCCGGTGTTCCACGTGTCCATATTGAAGAAAGTGGTTGGAGATTTATCCACCATCGTGCCAGTCGAGACAATCGAGGTTAATGAAGAGTTATCGTATGAAGAGGTTCCGATTGCCATTCTTGATAGACAGGTCCGTAAGTTGAGAAATAAGGAAGTTGCCTCAGTCAAGGTGTTGTGGTAGAGTCAACGGGTTGAGGAAGCTACATGGGAAGCGGAGAAGGAAATGAAAGAGAAATATCCCCATCTGTTTGATCAAGTTTAGAAGGAATTATGTGAATTTCTATATCTAAAGCAACTATCATTGTGTCAGAGTTGTTCCTTCTGAATACTAGTGAAGTTCCTCTAGTTGTGCAAGACTTAAAGGTGTTGTGATTGTTTTAATGTCATGTGAACATCTCTTTGGTAAACGAAAGTTTCACAAAGACTCTTGTGATAAGTAATCAATTAATGATTGTATAAGTTGGTAACATATTACTTGTATGCATGTAGTATGTCGAAATGGTTAGATTATGTGGAACTCATTGAGATAACGGATTCATAAGAAAAACATATCAAGTGATCAAATGTGTGACAATTGTAGGGATGGCTGTAATCCTGTTATGGTGTTTGGAATTGGTGTTTCGGGGGCCCTCTGTTAGGTAGATATGTCCATAATACAAAGGAAACTCCGGCGAAATTTTTCTAAAAGATGGGAGTTAGCGAAAATATTGAGAGTATGCATATCATTCTTTTTAAACCAACTAATTTTCAACAACCTCATTCGAGGACGAATGATTTTAAGTGGGGGAGGATGTAAGGCCCCGTAAAATCTTGTGCTCAAAACCTAGTAGCTCATAGTGGAAAGGTCCGAATATGCGTTAGGAATGTGTAGAATTCTTCGCGGCGAGTAGCTCGCAAGCTCGCAAGCTCGCTGCGGTTCAGACCCTTTTTACTAATTTTGCACTTAAAAAACAAAAGAATCGATTTTCCAGAAAATTGTAATTCTGCGGTCCAGAATGCGGTCGCAGATCAGCTATGCGGACCGCATTTTTGTCGCAGAGTGAAGCAGAAGGATTGTCAAAATTGATGTTGAAAATGCGTTCCATTATGCGATCGCATAATCAATATGCGGACCGCATAATCATCACATAAATTCCTCAAGGATTTGTGAAGGTCAATTATGCGGTGCAAAATGTGACTGCATAACAGTAATGCAGACCGCATAACAGTAATGCAGACCGCATAACAGGAATGCGGACTGCATTCTTGTCGCAGACCCAGGTAGACCTTCAGAGTTTTGGCTGCATTTATGCGGTCCAATCTGCGGACCGCATTTCGATTTTGCGATCGCAGATTTTGCTCGGGCTTCTATTTTTTCTAAATTTTAAAACCCGGCCCCTTTTTAATAAAACACCTCAAGCCCCTCATTTTAACGATCTTGCTGAACAAATTAAGAGAGAAGAAGAGAGGGTCTTGAGAGAGAAAGTCATCTTTTCCAAAATTTGGTTCTTCAAAACCATCCGGGCCGGGGAATTTCAAGCTTATCTTCATACCCCCTTTCCTTACAGGTAAAATCCCTAACTTCTCCCATTGAATTTTTGGTTTAAACTAAGAGGGGGAGTCTCATGCATTAGTACTTGAAATAATGGTTGAAATCATGCATGCATGTCTATTAAAAACGTAAAATCTAGTAGGAGGAATTGGGTAGGAGTAAAGGAGTATTCAAAGAGGGGTTGAATGAGTTTCAGTAGCAATTGGGAACTTTAATTCTAAGTTATGTGTACTAATTTGTGCTCCACATTGAAGTTGCTAGATTTTTGGTGAATTGGAAGTAGGAATTAGAAAGGATTCCAGCTTCATGTATGTATGGCTAACCTTAACCTTTGTAAAATCGCCTTGTTTGGTGTCTGAATACTTGGTTTGTGATATCTCCATGAATTATTTATGAAGTTAAACTCTTGTGATCATGATTGGTTTTTTTTGTGTGAACTATTTGTGAATTCATGTAAATATTGTGCCTTATGCATTGTTAGTTAAGACATCCGATATGATTGTGCAAGTAAATAGCAATAAACCAAGTTGTGATTGCGAATGTGTTATGCCGCAAAGACTATGGAATAAATGATAAAGAGGAATCGTAATTGGTGAAATTGAAATAAATGTGATAACATCCCTTGTGGATAGTCGTGGAAAACTATTATTGTGATCTAAATGGTATAACAGGCTGTTGAAAAAGATGGAAATGGTATGGATAGTCACCTAAACCTTTTGTGAGTTGTGTTGCTATTGTTATGGGGAATTTTGGTTGTTGTTCTTAAAACATGTTGTAGTTATCCTTGTAAATTATTATTGTTGTGGTATTGTTTGTGAATTGTGATTGCTCGGTGGGATCGTGTTGCGTGCCGCAACACGAAGTAATAAGGTGTGGGTTGTGGTGACAAGGGTGGCTGAGGTAATAAGGGTGGCCAAGGTAATAAGGGTGGAAAGTGATCGATATCACTATTGAAATGAAATATGAGAACGTTGTGAAATTGAAAATGTGGAAATGATAATGGGGGAAGGAGAGTTTGTTAACTTGTTTGCCTTGATTGTTATCCTTGTGTGTACTCAATCGTTGCTTCCTTCTATTGTTTATTACTTGTGTATGGCTTGAGGTTACTCAGGGTAAGGTTTGTTATACATACCAGTACAATTTAAATGTACTGACGTCCCTTTTGCCGGGTGCGCTACATTCGTGTTATGATTGTAGGTGGATCCGCAGTAGGTACTCCAGCCCACTGATCGTAGCTCCCCCTTCATCTTCCATCAGCTTTTTGGTGAGCCCCACACCTCTCGGGGCCCTGCGTGGCTCAGGCCGCTTGTGTCTGGAGTTTTATTTTGATTTTGTGTAAGGTATAGCCGGAGCTTTGTTACCGGCAAATACTGTATTATCCTGTTATACTTTTAGAGGCTCCGTAGACAGTAAATGTGGGTTGCGAACTTATGTAAGTATGTATTTTGTATATTGGTCAATGAAAGTTGTAAACCTCATAAGTTACTATTTCCTTTGATTAATGCATGATGAAAATACGGGGTACGCGTGGGATAGGAAAGGCACCCAGGTTGCTCGGCTGTGGCTACCGGTCGGGCGCTGGTCATGTCCCTCGAATTTGGGGCGTGACATGAGCTATATGGCCTTGGTCCTCAGGTGGGCGCCATATTGCCAAAACTTGAAATGTATTCCCTTGTTCTCTTGGTGGGCGCCTGATTGCAAAAACATCAAATATATTCCCTTGTTCTCCAGGTAGGCTCCTGATTGCCAAAAAATGAACTGTATTCCATTGTTCTCCTGATGGGCGCATGATTGCCAAAAATTGAACAGTATTCCCTTGTTCTCCAGGTCGGCGACTGATTGCCAAAACTTGAACTGTAGACCCCTGTTCCCTAGGTGGGCGATGAATTGCCAAAACTTGAACTGTATTCCCTTGTTCTCTAGGTGGGCACCTGATTGCAAAAATATGAATTGTAATACCTTATTCTCCAGGTGGACTCCTGATTGCAAAAACATAAATTGTATTCCAATGTTTTACAGGTGGGCGCCTGATTGCCAAAACTTGAACTGTATTCCCTCATTCTCTTGGTGGGTGCCTGATTTTCAAAACATGAAATATATTCCCTTGTTCTCCGGGTGGGCGCCTAATTGCAAAAACTTGAACTGTAGACCCTTGTTCTCCAAGTGGGCGCCTGATTGCCAAAACTTGAACTGTATTCCCTTGTTCTACGAGTGGGCACCTGATTGTTAAAACTTGAACTGTAGACCCCTGTTCTCCAAGTGGGCGCCTGATTGCCAAAACTTGAACTGTATTCCCCTGTTCTCGGGGTGGGTGCCTGATAGCCAAAAATTGAACTGTATTCCCTTGTTCGCCAGGTGGGCGCCTGATTGCCTAAACTTGAACTGTATTCCCTTGTTCTCTAGGTGGGCGCTTGATTACCAAGATCTTGAACTATATTCCCTTGTTCTCCATGTGGGCGCCTTTTGCCAACAATTAAATTTTATTCCCTTGTTTTGCAGGCGAGCACCTGGTTGGCAAAACATGAATTGTAGTCCCTTGTTCCCAGGTGCCGCCTAATTGCCAAAACTTGAACTGTGGTTCATTGTTCTTAATATGGCCGCCTGATTGCGAAAACTTAAATTGTATCTCCTTGTTCTCCTAGTGGGCGCCTGATTGCTAATCCTTTAACTGTATTCCCTTGTTCTCCGGGTGGGTGCCTGATTGCAAAAATTTGAACCGTATTTCCTTGTTCTCCAGGTGGGCGCATGATCGCCAAAACTTGAACTGTATTCCCTTGTTCTCTAGGTAGGCGCCTGATTGCAAAAATATGAATTGTAGTTCCTTATTATCTATGTGGCCGCAAAATTTCAAAAATTTAACTGTATTCCCCTGTTCTACAGGTAGGTGCCTGATTGCCAATACTTGAAATGTATTACCTTGTTCCCTAGGTGGGCCTCTGATTGCCAAAACTTAAACTATATTCCCTAATTCTCCAGGTGAGAGCCTGATTGCCAAAACTTGAACTCTATTTCCTTAGTCTCTAGGTGGGCGCCTAATTGCAAAAATTTGAACTGTATCCCCTTGTTCTCTAGGTGGCCGCCTGATTGCTAAACCTTTAACTGTATTCCCTTGTTCTCCGGGTGGGCGCTAGATTGCAAAAATTTGAACTGTATTCCATTGTTCTCTAGGCGGGCGCCTGATTGCCAACACTTGAACTGTATTCCCTTGTTCTGCAGTTGGGCGCCTGATTGCCAAAACTTGAACTGTAGTCCCTTGTTTTCCAGGTGCTGCCTGATTGCGAAAACATAAACTGTGTTCCCTTTTTCCCTAAGTTGGCGCTTGATTTCCAACACTTAAACTGTATTCCCTTTTTCTCAAGGTGGGCGCCTGATTGTCAAAACATTAATTCTAGTCCCTTGTTCTCCTTGTGGCCGCTTGATTGCAAAAACTTAAATTGTATCCCCTTGTTATCCAGGTGAGCGCCTGATTGCTAAACCTTTAACTACATTCCCTTGTTCTCCAGGTCGGTGCCTGACTGCAAAAATTTGAACTGTATTCCCTTGTTATTCAGGTGGGCGCTTGATTTCCAAAACTTGAACCGTATTCCCTTGTTCTCTAGGTGGGCTCCAGATTGCAATAATATGAATTGTAGTTCCTTATTCTTCAGGTGGCCGCCTAATTGCGAAATCTTGAATTGCATTCCCCTGTTCTACAGGTGGGTGCTTGATTGCCAAAACTTGAACTCTATTCCTTTGTTCCCTAGGTGGGCCCCTGATTGCCAAAACTTGAAATATATTCCCTTATTCTCCTGGTGGGCACCTAATTGCAAAAATTTGAAATGTATTCCTTTGTTCTATAGGTGGGTGCCTTATTGCCAACACTTGAACTGTAATATTTTTTTCTCCAGGTGGGCGCCTAATTGCCAAAACGTAAGCTGTATTCCCTTATTCACTAGGTGGTTACCTGATTGCCAAAAGTTGAATTGTATTCCTTTGTTTTTCAGGTGGGCGCCTGATTGCAAAAAACTTTAGTTGTATACCTTTGTTCTCCAGGTGGGCGCCTGATCACCAATACTTGAACTGTATTCCCTTGTTCTCCTGGTGGGTGCCTGATTGCCAAAACTTGAACTATATTCCCTTGTTTTCTTGGTGGGCGCCTGATTGCAAAAACTTGAAATATATTCCCTTGTTCTCCAGGTGGGCGCCTGATTGCCAAAAATGAACTTTATTCCCTTTTTCTCCAGATGGGCGCATGATTACCAAAAATTTAACAGTATTCCCTTGTTCTCCAGGTCGGCGCATGATTGCCAAAACTTGAACTGTAGACCCCTGTTCTACAGGTGGGAGCCTGATTGCCAAAACTTGAACTCTATTCCCTTGTTCTCTAGGTGGGCACCTGATTGCAAAAATATGAATTGTGGCTCCTTTTTCTCCAGGTGGCCTCCTGATTGCGAAAAGTTAAGCAGTAATCCCTTATTTTACAGGTGGGCGCCTGATTGCCAAAATGTTAATGTATTCCTTTGTTCCCTAGGTTCGCGCCTGATTGGCAAAGTTTGAAATATATTCGCTTATTCTCCAGGTGGGTGCCTGATTGCCAAAGCTTGAAATTTATTGCCTTGGTATTCAGGTGGGCGCTTGATCGACAAAACTTGAATTGTATTCCCTTATTCTCTAGGTGGCCACATGATTGACAACAGTTGAACTGTATACTTTTTTTCTCCAGCTGGGCGCCTGCTTGCAAAAACTTGAACTGTATTAGCTTGTTCACCAGGTGGGTGCCTGATTGCCAAACATTAAGTGTATTCCCTTGTTTTCCAGGTAAGCGCCTGATTGCCAAAAACATGAACTGTATTCCCTTGTTCTCCAGGTGGCCGCCTGATTGCCAACACTTGAACTGTATTCCCATGTCCTCCAGGTTGGCGCCTGATTGCCAAAACATGAAGTGTACTCCCTTGTTCTCAAGGTGGGTGCTTGATTGCAACACTTGAACTGTATTCCCTTGTTCTCCAGGTGGGCGCTTGATTCCAAAAACTTGAACTGTATTCCCTTGTTCTCCAGGTGGGTGCCTGATTGCCAGAACATGATATATATATTCCATTATTCTCTAGGTGGGCGCCTGATTGCCAAAACTTGAATTGTATTCCCTTGTTCTCAAGATGGGCACCTGATTGTCAAAACTTGAACAATATTCCCTTGTTTTCCAAGTCGGCGCATGATTGCCAATACTTGAACTGTTGACCGTTGTTCTCCAGGTGGGCGCCTGATTGCCAAAACTTTAATTGTATTCCCCTGTTTTCCAGGTGGACGACTGATTGCCAAAAATTGAACTGTATTCCCTTCTTCACCAGGTGGGCGCCTGATTTCCAAAACTTCAACTGTATTCCCTTGTTCTCTAGGTGGGCGCTTGATTGCTAAAAACTTGAGTTGTATTCCCTTTTTATACAGGTGGACGCCTTTTGCGAACACTTAAACTGTATTCCCTTGTTCTGCAGGTGGGCGCCTAATTCCCAAAACTTGAACTATAGTCCCTTGTTCTCCAGGTGCCGCCTGATTGCGAAAACTTAAACTTTATTGCCTTGTTCTCCATGTGGGCGACTGATTGTAAACACTTGAACTGTATTCCCTTGTTCTCAAGGTTGGCGCGTGATTGCCAAATCTTTAACTGTAGTTCCTTATTCTTCAGGTAGCTACCTAATTGCAAAAACTGAAATTGTATTCCGATGTTCTACAGGTGGGCACTTGATTGCCAAAACTTGAACTCTATTCCCTTGTTCCCTAGGTAGACCCCTGATTGCCAAAACTTGAAATATATTCCCTTATTCTCCAGTTGGGCGACTGATTGCAAAAACTTGAACATTATTCCCATGTTCTCCAGGTTGGCGCCTGATTGCCAAAACATGAATTGTATTCCCTTGTTATCCATGTAGACGCTTGATTCTAAAACTTGAACTGTATTCCCTTGTTCTCCAGGTGGGCACTTGATTCCAACACTTGAATTGTATTCCCTTGTTCTCTAGGTGGGCGCCTGATTGCCAAAACTTGAACTGTATTCCCTTGTTCACCAGGTGGGCGCCTAATTTCTAAAACTTGAACTGTATTCCCTTGTTCTCCAGGTGTGCGCTTGATCGCTAAAAACATGAGCCATATTCCCTTGTTCTACAGGTGGATGCCTTTTATGAACACTTAAACTGTATTCCCCTGTTTTGCAGGTGGGCGCCTGATTGCAAAAACTTGAACTGTAGTCCCTTGTTCTCCAGGTGCCTCCTGATTGCGAAAACTTAAACTGTATTGCCTTGTTCTCCATGTGGGTGCCTAATTGCAAATACTTGAACTGCATTCCCTTGTTCTCAAGGTTGGGGCTTGATTGCCAAAACTTGAACTGTAGTCCCTTATTCTCCAGGTGGCCGCCTGATTGTGAAAACTTAAAATGTAACCCCTTGTTCTCCAGGTAGGCGCCTGATTGCTAAACCTTGAACTGTATTCCCTTGTTTTCCAGGTGGGCACCTAATTCCAAAAATTTTAACTGTATTCCCTTGTTCTCCAGGTGGGCGCCTGATTGCCAAAACATGAACTTTATTCCCTTGTTCTCTAGGTGGGTGCCTAATTGCAAAAATATGAATTGCAATTCCTTATTCTCCAGGTCGCCGCCTGATTGTGAAAACTTAAACTGTATCCCCTTGTTCTCCAAGTGGCTTCCTGATTGCTAAACCTTTAACCGTATTCCCTTGTTTTCCAGGTGGTCGCGTGATTGCAAAAATTTGAATTGTATTCCCTTGTTCTTTAGGTGGGTGACTGATTGCAAAAACTTGAATCGTATTCCCATGTTCTCCAGGTTGGCGCCTGATTGCCAAAACATGAATTGTATTCCCTTTTTATCCATGTAGACGATTGATTCCAAAACTTGAACTGTATTCCCTTGTTCTCCAGGTGGGCACTTGATTCCAACACTTGAATTATATTCCCTTGTTCTATATGTGGGCGCCTGATTGCCAAAACTTAAACTGTATTCCTTTGTTCACCGGGTGGGAGACTAATTTCCAAAACTTGAACTGTATTCCCTTGTTCTCCAGGTGTGCGCTTGATCGCTAAAAACTTGAGCCGTATTCCCTTGTTCTACAGGTGGACGCCTTTTATGAACACTTAAACTGTATTTTCTTGTTCTGCAGGTGGGCGCCTGATTGCAAAAACTTGAACTGTAGTCCGTTGTTCTCCAGGTGCCGCCTGATTGCGAAAACTTAAACTGTATTGCCTTGTTCTCCATGTGGGTGCCTAACTGCAAACACTTGAACTGCATTCCCTTGTTCTCAAGGTTGGGGCTTGATTGCCAAAACTTGAACTGTAGTCCCTTGTTCTCCAGGTGGCCGCCTGATTGTTAAAACTTAAAATGTAACCCCTTGTTCTCCGGGTAGGCGCCTGATTGCTAAACCTTGAACTGTATTCCCTTGTTCTCCAGGTGGGCACCTAATTGCAAAAATTTGAACTGTATTCCCTTGTTCTCCAGGTGGGCGCCTGATTGCCAAAACATGAACTTTATTCCCTTGTTCTCTAGGTGGGTGCGTAATTGCAAAAATATGAATTGTAATTCCTTATTCTCCAGGTAGCCGCCTGAGTGTGAAAACTTAAACTATATCCCCTTGTTCTCCAAGTGGCCGCCTGATTGCTAAACCTTTAACTGTATTCCCTTGTTCTCCAGGTGGGCGCGTGATTGCAAAAAATTGAACAGTATTCCCTTGTTCTTCAGGTGGGCGCCTGATTGCCAAAACTTGAACCGTATTCCCTTGTTCTCCAGGTTGGCGCCTGATTGCCAAAACATGAATTGTATTCCCTTGTTCTCCATGTAGACGCTTGATTGAAGAACATGAACTGTATTCCCTTGTTCTCCAGGTGGGCGCTTGATTCCAACACTTGAATTGTATTCCCTTGTTCTCTTGGTGGGCGCCTGATTGCCAAAACTTGAACTGTAGACCCTTGTTCTCCAGGTGGGCGCTTGATTGCCAAAACTTGAATGTATTCCCTTGTTCTCTAGGTGGGCACCTGATT
This sequence comes from Nicotiana glauca, assembly GCA_026770625.1. Taxonomy (NCBI): domain Eukaryota; kingdom Viridiplantae; phylum Streptophyta; class Magnoliopsida; order Solanales; family Solanaceae; genus Nicotiana; species Nicotiana glauca. The sequence goes on from MDKF010375790.1 coordinate 12,511, forward strand.
GCAAAAATATGAATTGTGGATCCCTATTCTCCAGGTGGTCTCCTGATTGCGAAAAACTTAAACTGTATTCCCCTGTTTTACAGGTGTGCGCCTGATTGCCAAAACTTGAACTGTATTCCTTTGTTCCCTAGCTAGGCACCTGATTGGCTAAACTTGAAATATATTCACTTATTCTCCAGGTGGGAACATGATTGCCAAAGCTTGAACTGTATGGCCTTGGTTATTAGGTGGTCGCCTGGTTTCCAAAACTTGAACTATATTCCTTTGTTCTCCAGGTAGCCACATGATTTTCAACACATGAACTGTATATTTTTTTCTCCAAGTGGGCGCCTGATTGCAAAAACTTGAATTCTATTCCCTGGTTCATCAGATGGGTGCCTGATTTCCAAAACTCGAAGTGTATTCTCTTGTTCTCCTGGTAGCCGCCATATTGCCAACACTTGAACTATACAAGCTCGAATTCTTGAACCCTGAACCAGAGATTCTGTGTTCTTGATCAAAGTTGTGAAAGAGAGAGCACACAAAAGTATCTATGCGCCCATCTGGAGAAGAAGGGAATAAAGTTCATTTTTTGGCAATCATGCGCCCACCTGGAGAACAAGGGAATATATTTCAAGTTTTTGCAATCAGGCGCCCACCAAGAAAACAAGGGAATACAGTTCAAGTTTTGGCAATCACGCGCCCACCTGGAGAACAAGGGAATACAGTTCAAGTGTTGGCAATCAGGCGCCCACCTGGACAACAAAGGAATACAGTTCAAGTTTTTTGCAATCAGGCGCCCGCCTGGAGAACAAGGGAATACGGTTCAACTTTTGGTAATCAGGAAACCACCTAGTGAACAAGGGAATACAGTTCAACTTTTGGCAATCAGATAACCACCTAGTGAACAAGGGAATACAGTTCAAGTTTTGGCAATCAGGCGCCCCCCTAGAGAAAAAAAGATTAAAGTTCAAGTGTTGGCAATCAGGCGCCCACCTAGAGAATAAAGAAATACAGTTAAATTTTTGCAATTATGTGCCCACCTTTAGAATAAGAGAATATATTTAATGTTTTGGCAATCAGGGGCCCACCTAGGGAAGAAGGGAATAGAGTTCAAGTTTTGGCAATCTAGCGCCTACCTGTAGAACAGGGGAATACAATTTAAGTTTTTGCAATTAGGCGGCCACCTAAAGAATAAGGAACTATAATTGATATTATTGCAATCAGGCGCTTACCTAAAGAATGAGGGTCTACAGTTCATGTTTTGGCAATCAGGCACTGATTGGGAGAACAAGGGAATACTGTTCAAGTTTTGACAATCAGGCGCCCATCTGGAGAACAAGGGAATACAGTTCAAGTTTTGTCAATTTGGCGCGCACCTGGAGAATAACTGAATATATTTCATGTTTTGGCAGTCAGGCGCCCATGTGGAGAACAATGGAATACAGTTCAAGTTTTGGAATCAAGCGCCCACCTGGAGAACGAGGGAATACAGTTCAAGTGTTGGAATCAAGCGCCCACCTCGAGAACAAGGGAATACAGTTCAAGTTTTGGAATCAGGCGCCCACTTGGAGAAAAAAATACACTTCTTGTGTTGGCAATCATGTGCCCACTAGGAGAACAAGGGAATGTTGTTCAAGTTGTGGAAATGAGGCGCCCACCTGGAAGAGAGAGCACACAAAAGTATCTATGCGCCCATCTGGAGAAAAAGGGAATAAAGTTCATTTTGTGGCAATCAGACGCCCACTTGGAGAACAAGGGAATATATTTCAAGTTTTTGCAATCAGGCGCCCACCAAGAAAACAAGGGAATACAGTTCAAGTGTTGGCAATCAGGCGCCCACCTGGAGAAAAAAGGGAATACACTTCATGTTTTGGTAATCAGGCTCCAAGCCGGAGGACATGGAAATACAGTTCAAGTGTTGGCAATTAGGCGGCCACCTGGAGAACAAGGGAATACAGTTCATGTTTTTGGTAATCAAGCGCCTACCCATAGAACAAGGGAACACACTTCGAGTTTTGGCAATCAGGCACCCATCTGGTGAACAAGGAAATACAGTTCAAGTTTTGGAAATCAGGTGCCCACTTGGAGAAAAAATATATAGTTTATATGTTGGCAATCATGTGCCCACCTGGAGAACAAGGGAATATTGTTCAAGTTTTGGAAATCATGTGCCCACCAAAAGACCAATGCAATACAGTTAAAACTTTTGCAATCTGGCTCCGACCTAGATAATAAGGGAATATATTTCAAGTTTTGCCAATCAGGTGCCCACCTAGAGAACAAAGGAATACAGTTCAAGTTTTGGCAATCAGGCACCCACCTATAATACAGGGGAATACAGTTTAAGTTTTCGCAATCAGGAGACCACCTGGAGAATAAGGAACCACAATTCATATTTTTAAAATTAGGTGCCCACCTAGAGAACAAGGAATACAGTTCAAGTTTTGGCAATCAGGCGCCCACCTGGAGAACAAGGGTCTACAGTTCAATTTTTGGCAATCAGGCACCGACATGAAGAATAAGGGAATACTGTTAAATTTTTCGCAATCATCTGCCCATCTAAGAAAAAGGGAATAAAGTTTATTTTGTGGCAATCAGACGCCCACTTGGAGAACAAGGGAATATATTTCAAGTTTTTGCAATCAGGCGCCCACCAAGAAAACAAGGGAATACAGTTCAAGTGTTGGCAATTAGGCGCCCACCTAGAGAACAAGGGAATACACTTCATGTTTTGGCAATCAGGCTCCAAGTCGGAGGACATGGAAATACAGTTCAAATGTTGGCAATCAGGCGGCAACCTGGAGAACAAGGGAATACAGTTCAAGTTTTGGAAATCAGGTGCCCACTTGGAGAAAAAATATATAGTTTATATGTTGGCAATCATGTACCCACCTGGAGAACAAGGGAATATTGTTCAAGTTTTGGAAATCATGCGCCCACCAAAAGACAAATGCAATACAGTTAAAACTTTTGCAATCTGGCTCCGACCTAGATAATAAGGGAATATATTTCAAGTTTTGCCAATCAGGTGCCCACCTAGAGAACAAAGGAATACAGTTCAAGTTTTGGCAATCAGGCACCCACCTATAATACAGGGGAATACAGTTTAAGTTTTCGCAATCAGGAGACCACCTGGAGAATAAGGAACCACAATTCATATTTTTCAAATCAGGTGCCCACCTAGAGAACAAGGAATACAGTTCAAGTTTTGGCAATCAGGCGCCCACCTGGAGAACAAGGGTCTACAGTTCAATTTTTGGCAATCAGGCGCCGACATGAAGAATAAGGGAATACTGTTAAATTTTTCGCAATCATCTGCCCATCTAGAGAAAAAGGGAATAAAGTTCATTTTGTGGCAATCAGACGCCCACTTGGAGAACAAGGGAATATATTTCAAGTTTTTGCAATCAGGCGCCCACCAAGAAAACAAGGGAATACAGTTCAAGTGTTGGCAATTAGGCGCCCACCTAGAGAACAAGGGAATACACTTCATGTTTTGGCAATCAGGCTCCAAGTCGGAGGACATGGAAATACAGTTCAAATGTTGGCAATCAGGCGGCAACCTGTAGAACAAGGGAATACAGTTCATGTTTTTGGCAATCAGGTGCCTATCTATAGAACAAGGGAATACTCTTTGAGTTTTGGCAATCAGGCACCCATCTGGTGAACAAGGAAATACAGTTAAAGTTTTGGCAATCAGGCGCCCACTTGGATAAAAATATATACAGTTCATGTGTTGGCAATCACGTGCCAACCTGGAGAACATGGGAGTATTTGTTCAAGTTTTGGAAATCAGGTGCCCACCTCAAGACCAAGGCAATATAGTTAAAACCTTTGCAATCAGGCTCCGACCTAGAGAATAAGGTAATATATTTCAAGTTTTGCCAATCAGGCGCCCACCTAGGGAACAAAGGAATACAGTTCAAGTTTTGGGAATCACGCGCCCACCTGTAAAATAGGGGAATACAGTTTAAGTTTTCGAAATCAAGAGGCCACCTGGAGAATAAGGAACCATAATTCATATTTTTACAATTAGGTGCCCACCTAGAGAACAAGAAATACAGTTCAAGTTTTGGCAATCAGGCGCCCACCTGGAGAACAAGGATCTACTATTCAAGTTTTGGCAATTAAGCGCCCACTCGGAGAACAAGGGAATACAGTTAAAGATTTAGCAATCAGGCGCCTACATGGAGAACAAGGGGATACATTTTATGTTTTCACAATCAGGCGGCTACCTGGAGAACAAAGGACTACAGTTCAAGTTTTTGCAATCAGGCGCCAACCTTGAGAACAAGGGAATACAATTCAAATTTTTGCAATCAGGCGCCCACCTGAAGAAAAAGGGAATACAGTTAAAGGTTTAACAATCAGGCGACTACATGGAAAACAAGGGGATACATTTTAAGTTTTCACAATCAGGCGGCTACCTGGAGAACAAGGGACTACAGTTCAAGTTTTGGCAATCAGGCGCCAACCTTGAGAACAAGGGAATACAGTTCAAGTGTTTGCAATCAGGCACACACCTGGAGAACAAGGGAATATAGTTCATGTTTTGGAAATCAGGCGCCCACCTGGTGAACAAGGGAATATAGTTCAATTTTAGGCAATCAGGCGCCCACCTGGAAAACATGGAAATACAGTTGAAGTTTTGTCGATCAGGCGCCCACCTGGAGAATAAAGGTCTACAGTTGAAGTATTGGCAATCATGCGTCGACTTGTAGAACAAGGGAATAGTGTTCAAATTTTGAGAATCAGGTGCCCGTCTTGAGAAAAATAGAATACAGTTCAAGTTTTGGCAATCAGGCACGAACCTTGAGAACAAGGGAATACAGTTCATATTTTTGCAATCAGGCGCCCACCTGGAGAACAAGGGAATACAGTAAAAGGTTTAGCAATAAGGTGGCTACATGGAAAACAAGGGGAAAGATTTTAAGTTTTCACAATCAAGCGACCACCTGGAGAACAAGGGACTACAGTTCAAGTTTTGGCAATCAGGCGCAAACCTTGAGAACAAGGGAATATAGTTCAAGTGTTTGCAATCAGGCGCCCACCTTGAGAACAAGGGAATATAGTTCAAGTTTTGGAAATCAGGCGGCCACCTTGTGAACAAGGGAATACAGTTCAATTTTTGGCAATCAGGTGCCCACTTGGAAAACATGGGAATGCAGTTGAAGTTTTGGCAATCAGGCGCCAACCTTGAGAACAAGGGAATACAGTTCAAGTGTTTGCAATCAGGCGCCCATCTGGAGAACAAAGGAATATAGTTCATGTTTTGGAAATTAGGCGCCCACCTGGTGAACAAGGGAATATAGTTCAATTTTTGGCAATCAGGCGCCCATCTGGAAAATAGGGGAATACAGTTGAAGTTTTGGCAATCAGGCGCCCACCTGGAGAATAAAGGTCTACAGTTGAAGTATTGTCAATCATGCGCCGACTTGGAGAACAAGGGAATAGTGTTCAATTTTTGAGAATCAGGTGCCCATCTTGAGAAAAATGGAATACAGTTCAAGTTTTGCAATCAGGCGCGAACCTTGAGAACAAGGGAATACAGTTCAAATTTTTGCAATCAGGCGCCCACCTGAAGAACAAGGGAATGCAGTTAAAGGTTTAGCAATAAGGTGGCTACATGGAAAACAAGGGGATAGATTTTAAGTTTTCACAATCAGGCAGCCACCTGGAGAACAAGGGACTACAGTTCAAGTTTTGGCAATCAGGCGCAAACCTTGAGAACAAGGGAATATAGTACAAGTGTTTGCAATCAGGCGCCCACCTTGAGAACAAGGGAATATAGTTCAAGCTTTGGAAATCAGGCGCCCACCTTGTGAACAAGGGAATACAGTTCAATTTATGGCAATCAGGCGCCCACTTGGAAAATAGGGGAATATAGTTGAAGTTTTGGTAATCAAGCGCCCACCTGGAGAATAAGGGTCTACAGTTCAAGTATTGGCAATCATGCGCTGACCTGTAGAATAGGGGAATAGTGTTCAAGTTTTGACAATCAGGTGCCCATCTTGAGAACAAAGGAATACAGTTCAAGTTTTGGCAATCAGGCGCCCACCTAGAGAATAAGGGAATATATTTCATGTTCTGGCAATCAGGCACCCACTTGGAGAACAAGGGAATACAGTTCAAGTTTTGGAATCAAGCGCCCACCTGTAGAACAAGGGAATACAGTTCAAGTGTTGCAATCAAGCGCCCACCTTGAGATTAAGGTAATACACTTCGTGTTTTGGCAATCAGGCGCCAACTTGGAGGACATGGGAATACAGTTCCAGTGTTGGCAATCTGGCGGCCACCTAGAGAACAAGGGAATACAGTTCATGTTTTTGGAAATCAGGCGCTTACCTGGAAAACAAGGGAATACAATTCAAGTGTTGGAATCAAGCGCCTACCTGGAGAACAAGGGAATACACTTCATGTTTTGGCAATAAGGTCCAACCCGGAGGAATTTGAAATATATTCCCTTACTCTCCAGGTGGGAGCCTAATTGCCAAAGCTTGAACTGTATTTCCTTGGTCTTCAGGTGGGCGCCTGATTGCCAAAATTTGAACTGTATTCCCTTGTTCTCCAGGTGGGCACATTATTGCCAACACTTGAACTGTATATTTTTTTCTCCAGCTGGGCGCCTTATTGCCAAAACATGAACTGTAGACCCTTGTTCTCTAGGTGAGCGCCTAATTGCAATAATATGAATTGTAGTTCCTTATTCTTCAGGTGGCCACCTAATTGCAAAAACTTAAATTGTATTCCCCTGTCCTATAGGTGGGCGCTTGATTGCCAAAACTTGAACCCTATTCCCTTGTTCCCTAGGTAGACCCCTGATTGCCAAAACTTGAAATATATTCCCTTATTTTCTAGATGGGCGCATAATTGCAATAATTTAACTGTATTGCTTTGCTCTGTAGGTGGGCGCCTGATTGCCAACACTTGAACTGTAATATTTTTTTCTCCAGGTGGGCGCCTGATTGCCAAAACATGAACTGTATTCCTTTGTTCACCAGGTGGTTGCCTGATTGCCAAAAGTTGAACTGTATTCCCTTGTTCACCAGGTGGTTGCCTGATTGCCAAAAGTTGAACTGTATTGCCTTATTCTCCAAGCGGGGTGCCTGATTGCAAAAAACTTGAACTGTATTCCTTTGTCATCCAGGTGGGCGCCTGATTGCCAACATTTGAACTGTATTCCCTTGTTCTCTAGGTGGGCGCCTGATTGCCAAAAGTTGAACTGTATTCTATTATTTTCTTGGTGGGCGCCTGATTGCAAAAACTTGATATATATTCACTTGTTCTCCAGGTGGGCGCCAGATTGCCAAAAAATGAACTTTTTTCCCTTTTTCTCCAGATAGACGCATGATTGCCAAATATTTAACAGTATTCCCTTGTTCTCCAGGTCGACGCCTGATTGCAAAAATGTTACTGTATTCATTTATTCCCTAAGTGGGCGCCTGATTGGAAAAATTTGAAATATATTCCTTTATTCTCCAGGTGGGAGCCTGATTGCCAAAGCTTGAATTGTATTGCCTTGGTCTTTAGCTGGGCGCCTGATTTCAAAAACATGAATAATATTCCCTTGTTCTGTAGGTGGGCACATGATTGCCAACACATGAACTGTATATTTTTTCTCCAAGTGGGCACCTGATTGCCAAAACGTGAACTGTATTCCCTTGTTCACCATATCGGTACCTGATTGCCAAAACTCGAAGTGTATTACCTTGTTCTATGGGTAGGCGCTTGATTGCAGAAAACATGAATTGTATTCCCTTGTTCTCCTGGTGGCCGCCTGATTGCCTACACTTGAACTGTATTTCCATGTCCTCCGGCTTGGAGCCTGATTACCAAAACATGAAGTGTATTCCCTTGTTCTCCAGGTGGGCGCCTGATTTCCAACACTGAACTTTATTCCCTTGTTTTCTTGGTGGGCGCCTGATTGTAAAAACATGAAATATATTCCCTTGTTCGCCAAGTGGGCGCCTGATTGCCAAAAAATGATCTTTGTTCCCTTTTTCTCCAGATAGGCGCATGATTGCCAAAAATTTAACAGTATTCCCTTGTTCACTAGGTGGTTGCCTGATTACCAAAAGTTGAACCATATTCCCTTGTTCTCCAAGCGGGCGCCTGATTGCAAAGAATTTGAACTGTATTCCTTTGTTATCCAGGTGGGCGCCTGATTGCCAACACATGAACTGTATTCCCTTATTCTCCAGGTGGGCACGTGATTGCAAAAATTTGAATTGTATTCCCCTGTTCTTCAGGTGGGCGACTGATTGCAAAAACTTGAACCGTTTTCCCATGTTCTCCAGGTTGGCGCCTGATTGCCAAAACATGAATTGTATTCCCTTGTTATCCATGTAGACGCTTGATTCCAAAACTTGAACTGTATTCCCTAGTTCTCCGAGTGGGAACTTGATTCCAACACTTGAATTGTATTCCCTTGTTCTCTAGGTGGGCGCCTGATTGCCAAAACTTGAACTTTATTCCCTTGTTCACCAGGTGGGTGCCTAATTTCCAAAACTTGAACTGTATTCCCTTGTTCTCAGGTGTGCGCTTGATCGCTAAAAACTTGAGCCGTATTCCCTTGTTCTACAGGTGGACGCCTTTTATGAACACTTAAACTGTATTCCGTTGTTCTGCAGGTGGGCGCCTGATTGCAAAAACTTGAACTCTAGTCCATTGTTCTCCAGGTGCCTCCTGATTGCGAAAACTTAAACTGTATTGCCTTGTTCTCCATGTGGGTGCCTAATTGCAAACACTTGAACTGCATTCCCTTATTCTCAAGGTTGGGGCTTGATTGCCAAAACTTGAACTGTAGTCCCTTGTTCTCCAGGTGGCCGCCTGATTGTAAAAACTTAATATGTAACCCCTTGTTCTCCAGGTAGGCGCCTGATTGCTAAACCTTGAACTGTATTCCCTTGTTCTCCAGGTGGACACCTAATTGCAAAAATTTGAACTGTATTCCCTTGTTCTCCAGGTGGGCGCCTGATTGCCAAAACATGAACTTTATTCCCTTGTTCTCTAGGTGGGTGCCAAATTGCAAAAATATGAATTGTAATTCCTTATTCTCCAGGTGGCCGCCTGATTAAGAAAACTTAAACTATATCCCCTTGTTCTCCAAAGTGGCCGCCTGATTGCTAAACCTTTAACTGTATTCCCTTGTTCTCCAGGTGGGCGCGTGATTGCAAAAATTTGAACTGTATTTCCTTGTTCTTCAGGTGGGCGCCATATTGCCAAAACATGAACCGTATTTCCTTGTTCTCCAGGTTGGCGCCTGATTGCCAAAACATGAATTGTATTCCCTTGTTCTCCATGTAGACGCTTGATTCCAGAACATGAAATATATTCCCTTGTTCTCCAGGTGGGGGTTTCATTCCAACACTTGAATTGTATTCCCTTGTTCTCTAGGTGGGCGCCTGATTGCCAAAACTTGAACTGTAGACCCTTGTTCTCCAGGTGGGCGCTTGATTGCCAAAACTTGAATGTATTCCCTTGTTCTCTAGGTGGGCACCTGATTGCAAAAATATGAATTGTGGATCCCTATTCTCCAGGTGGTCTCCTGATTGCGAAAAACTTAAACTGTATTCCCCTGTTTTACAGGTGTGCGCCTGATTACCAAAACTTCAACTGTATTCCTTTGTTCCCTAGCAGGGTGCCTGATTGGCAAAACTTGAAATATATTCACTTGTTCTCCAGGTGGGAACATGATTGCCAAAGCTTGAACTGTATGGCCTTGGTTATTAGGTGGTCGCCTGATTTCCAAAACATGAACTATATTCCCTTGTTCTCCAGGTGGGCACATGATTGCCAACACATGAACTGTATATTGTTTTCTCCAAGTGGGCGCCTGATTGCCAAAACTTGAACTGTATTCCCTTGTTCACCAGATGGGTGCCTGATTGCCAAAACTCGAAGTGTATTCTCTTGTTCTCCAGGTAGTCGTCTGATTGCCAACACTGAACTGTATTCCCATGTCCTCCGGGTTGGACCTTATTGCCAAAACATGAAGTGTATTCCCTTGTTCTCCAGGTATGCGCTTGATTCCAACACTTGAATTGTATTCCCTTGTTCACCAGGTAGGTGCCTGATTGCCAAAACATTAAGTGTATTCCCTTGTTTCCCAGGTAAGCACCTGATTTCAAAAAACATGAACTGTATTCCCTTGTTCTCTAGGTGGCCGCCAGATTGCCAACACTGGAACTGTATTCCCATGTCCTCCAGGTTGGCGCCTGATTGATAAAACACGAAGTGTATTCCTTTGATCTCAAGGTGGGCGCTTGATTGCAACACTTGAACTGTATTTCCTTGTTCTCCAGGTGGGCGCTTGATTCCAAAACTTGAACTGTATTACCTTGTTTTCCAGGTGCGTGCCTGATTGCCAGAACATGAAATATATTCCCTTATTCTCTAGGTGGGTGCCTGATTGCCAAAACTTGAACTGTATTCCTTTGTTCTTAAGATGGGCACCTGATTTTTAAAACTTGAACACTATTCCCTTGTTCTACAGGTCGGCGCATGATTCCAATACTTGAACTATAGACCCTTATTCTCCAGGTGGGAGCCTGATTGCCGAAACTTCAACTGCATTCCCCTGTTTTCCAAGTGGGCACCTGATTGCCAAAAAATGAACTGTATTCCCTTGTTCACAAGGTGGGCGCCTGATTTCCAAAACATGAACTATATTCCCTTGTTCTCAAGGTTTGCGCCTGATTACCAAAACTTGAACTGTAGTCCCTTGTTCTCCAGGTGGTCGCTTGATTATGAAAACTTAAAATCTTTTCCCTTGTTTTCCATGTAGCCACCTTATTGATAAACCTTTTACTGTATTCCCTTGTTCTCTAGGTGGGCGCCTGATTACAAAAATATGAACTGTATTCCTTTGTTCTCAAGGTTCGCGCCTGATTGCCAAAACTTGAACTGTATTCCATTTTTCTCAAGATGGGCACCTGATTCTCAGAATTTGAACACCATTCCCTTATTCTACAAGTCGGTGCATGATTGCCAATACTTCAACTGTACACCTTTATTCTCCAGGTGGGCGCCTGATTGACAAAACTTCAACTGTATTCCCCTGTTTTCCAGGTGGGTGCCTGATTGCCAAAACTTAAACTGTATTCCCTTGTTCACAAGGTGGGCACTTGATTTCCAAAACTTGAACTATATTCCCTTTTTCTCAAGGTGGGCGCCTGATTGCAAACACTTAAACTATGTTCCCTTGTTCTCAAGGTTTGCGCCTGATTACCAAAACTTAAATTTTAGTCCCTTGTTCTCCAGGTGGTCGCTTGATTGTGAAAACTTAAAATCTTTTCCCTTGTTTTCCATGTAGCCACCTTATTGCTAAACCTTTTACTGTATTCCCTTGTTCTCCAGGTGGGCGCCTGATTGCAAAAATATGAACTGTATTCCCTTGTTCTCAAGGTTCGTGCCTGATTGCCAAAACTTGAACTGTATTCCATTTTTCTCAAGATGGGCACCTGATTCTCAAAATTTGAACACTATTCCCTTATTCTACAAGTCAGCGCATGATTGCCAATACTTCAACTGTAGACCTTTATTCTCCAGGTGGGCGCCTGATTGACAAAACTTCAACTGTATTCCCCTGTTTTCCAGGTGGGCGCCTGATTGCCAAAAATTGAACTATATTCCCTTGTTCACCAGGTGGGCGCCTGATTTCCTAAACATGAACTATATTCCCTTGTTCTCCTTGTGGGTGCCTGATTGCAAACACTTGAACTGTATTCCCTTGTTCTCAAGGTTGGCGCCTGATTGCCAAAACTTGAACTGTAGTCCCTTGTTCTCCACGTGGCCGTCTGATTGTGAAAACTTAAAATGTATCCCCTTGTTTTCCATGTAGGTGCCTGATTGCTAAACCTTTAACTGTATTCCCTTGTTCTTCAGGTGGGCGCCTGATTGCAAAAATTTGAATTGTATTCCCTTGTTCTCAAGGTTGGCGCCTGATTGCCAAAACTTGAACTGTAGTCCCTTGTTCTCCAGGTGGCTGCCTGATTGTGAAAACTTAAAATGTATCCCCTTGTTCTCCATGTAGGTGCCTTATTGCTAAACCTTTAACTGTATTCCCTTGTTCTCCAAGTGGGCGCTTGATTTCCAAAACGTGAATAGTAGACCCTTGTTCTCCAGGTGGGCGCCTGATTGCCAAAACTTGAACTGTATTTCTTGTTCTCTAGGTGGGCACCTGATTGTAAAAATATGAATTATGGTTCCTTATTCTCCAGGTGGTCTCTTGATTGCGAAAACCTAAACTGTATTCCCCTGTTTTACAGGTGGGCGCCTGATTGGCAAAACTTGAAATATATTCCCTTATTCTCTAGGTCGGAGCCTGATTGCACAAGTTTGAACTATATTGCCTTGGTCTTCAAGTGGGCGCCTGATTTCCATAACTTGAACAATACTCCCATGTTCTCCAGGTTGGCACGTGATTGCCAACACATGAACTGTATATTTTTTTCTCCAAGTGGGCGCCTGATTGCCAAAACTTGAACTGTATTTCCTTGTTCACCAGATGGGTGCCTGATTGCCAAAACTCGAAGTGTATTCCCTTGTTCTATAAAAAGGCACCTGATTGCCAAAAAACATGAACTGTATTCCCTTGTTCTCCAGGTTGCCGCCTGATCGCCAACATTTGAACTATATTTCCATGTCCTCCGGCTTGGAGCCTGATTGCCAAAACATGAAGTGTATTCCCTTGTTCTCTAGGTGGGCGCCTAATTGCCAACACTTGAACAGTATTCCCTTGTTTTCTTGGTGGGCGCTTGATTGCAAAAACTTGAAATATATATTTCCTTGTTCTCCAAGTGGGCGTCTGATTGCCAAAAAATGAACTTTATTCCCTTTTTCTCCAGATGGGCGGATGATTGCAAAAAATTTAACAGTATTCCCTTATTCTTCATGTCGGCGCCTGATTGCCAAAACTTGAACTGTAGACCCTTGTTCTCCAGGTGGGCGCCTGATTGCCAAAACTTGAACTATATTCCTTGTTCTCTAGGTGGGCACCTGATTGTAAAAATATGAATTGTGGTTCCTTATTCTCCAGGTGGTCTCCTGATTGCGAAAACTTAAACTGTATTCCCCTGTTTTACAGGTGGGTGCCTGATTGCCAAAACATGAATTGTATTCCTTTGTTCTCTAGGTGGGCACTTGATTGGCAAAACTTGAAATATATTCCCTTATTCTCTAGGTCGGAGCCTGATTGCAAAAGTTTGAACTGTATTGCCTTGGTCTTTTGCTGGGCGCCTGATTTCCAAAACTTGAACAATATTACCTTGTTCTCCATGTGGGCACATGATTGCCAACACATGAACTGTATATTTTTTCTCCAAGTGGGCACCTGATTGCCAAAACTTGAACTGTATTCCCTTGTTCACCAGATGGGTGCCTGATTGCCAAAACTCGAAGTGTATTCCCTTGTTCTATGGGTAGGCGCTTGATTGCCAAAAACATGAACTATATTCCCTTGTTCTCCAGGTGGCCGTCTAATTGCCAACACTTGAACTGTATTTCCATGTCCTCCGGCTTGGAGCCTGATTACCAAAACATGAAGTGTATTCCCTTTTTCTCCAGGTGGGCGCCTGATTGCCAACACTTGAATTGTATTCCCTTGTATTCTTGGTGAGCGCCTGATTGCACAAACTTGAAATATATTCCCTTGTTCTCCAAGTGGGCGCCTGATTGCCAAAAAATGAACTTTATTCCCTTTTTCTCCAGATGGGCGCATGATTGCGAAAAATTTAACAATATTCCCTTGTTCTTCACGTTGGTGCCTGATTGCCAAGACTTGAACTGTAGACCCTTGTTCTCCAAGTGGGCGCCTGATTGCCAAAACTTGAACTGTATTCCTTGTTCTCTAGGTGGGCACCTAATTGTAAAAATATGAATTGTGGTTCCTTATTCTCCAGGTGGTCTCCTGATTGCGAAAACTTAAACTATATTCCCATGTTTTACAGGTGGGCGCCTGATTTCCAAAACTTGAACTGTATTCCTTTGTTCCCTAGGTGGGCACCTGATTGGCAAAACTTGAAATATTTTCCCTTATTCTCCAGGTCGGAGCCTGATTGCCAAATTTTGGACTGTATTGCCTTGGTCTTTAGTTGGGCGCCTAATTTCCACAACTTGAACAATATTCCCTTTTTCTCCAGGTGGGAACATGATTGCCAACACATGAAGTCTATATTTTTTTTCTCCAAGTGGGCGCCTGATTCCAAAACTTGAACTGTATTCCCTTGTTCTCCAGGTGGGTGCTTGATTCCAACACTTGAACTGTATTCCCTCGTTCTCCAGGTGGGCGCTTGATTCCAAAACTTGAACTGTATTCCATTGTTCTCCACGTGGGCGCCTGACTGCCAAAATATGAAATATATTCAGTTATTCTCCAGGTGCGCGCCAAATTGACAAAACTTGAACTGTATTCCCTTGTTCACCAGGTGGGTGCCTGATTGTCAAAACTTGAACAGTATTCCCTTGTTCTCCCAATCGGCGCCTGATTTCCAAAACATGAACTGTAGATCCCTCGTTCTCTAGGTAAGCGCCTGATTGCAATAATATGAATTATAGTTCCTTATTCTTCAGGTGGCCGCCTAATTGCAAAAACTTAAATTGTATTCCCCCGTTCTACAGGTGGGCGCTTGATTGCCAAAACTTGAACTCTATTCCCTTGTTCCCTAGTGGGCCCCTGATTGCCAAAACTTTACATATATTCCCTTATTCTATAGGTGGGCGCATAATTGCAAAAATTTAACTGTATTTCTTTGTTCTCTAGGTAGGCGCCTATTTGCCAACACTTGAACTGTAATCTTTTTTTCACCAGGGGCGCCTGATTGCCAAAACTTGAATTGTATTCCCTTGTTCACTAGGTGGTTATCTGATTGCAAAAGTTGAACTATATTCCCTTGTTCACTAGGTGGTTGCCTAATTACCAAAATTTGAACTGTATTCCCTTGTTCTCCAGGCGGGCGCCTGATTGCAAAAAATTTGAACTGTATTCCTTTGTTATCCAGGTGGGCGCCTGATTGCCAACACATGAATTGTATTCCCTTGTTCTCCAAGTGGGCGCCTGATTGCCCAAACTTGAACTGTATTCCCTTGTTTTCTTGGTGGGCGGCTGATTGCAAAAACTTGAAATATATTCCCTTGTTCTCCAGGTGGGCGCCTGATTGCCAAAAAATGAACTTTATTCCCTTCTTCTCCTGATGGGCGCATGATTGCCAAAAATTTAACAGTATTCCCTCGTTCTCCAGGTCGGCGCCTTATTGCCAAAATTTGAACAGTAGACACTTGTTCTCCAGGTGGGCTCCTGATTGCCAACACTTGAACTGTATTCCCTTATTCTCTAGGTGGGCATCTGATTGCAAAAATATGAGTTGTGGCTTCTTTTTCTCCAGGTGGCCTACTGATTGCGAAAACGTTAATTGTATTCCCCTGTTTTACAAGTGGGGGCCTGATTGCCAAAACGTTATTGTATTCCTTTGTTCACTAGGTGGGCGCCTGATTGGAAATAATTTGAAATATATTCCCTTATTCTCCAGGTGGGAGCCTAATTGCCAAAGCTTGAACTGTATTTCCTTGGTCTTCAGGTGGGCGCCTGATTGCCAAAACATGAACTGTATTCCCTTGTTCTTCAGGTGGGCACCTGATTGCCAACACTTGAACTGTATATTTTTTTCTCCAGCTGGGCGCCTGATTGCCAAAACATGAACTGTAGACCCTTGTTCTTTAGGTGAGCGCCTAATTGCAATAATATGAATTGTAGTTCCTTATTCTTCAGGTGGCCACCTAATTGGAAAAACTTAAATTGTATTCCCCTGTCCTACAGGTGGGCGCTTGATTGCCAAAACTTGAACTCTATTCCCTTGTTCCCTAGGTAGACCCCTGATTGCCAAAACTTGAAATATAGTCCATTATTTTCCAGGTGGGCGCATAATTGCAATAATTTAACTGTATTGCTTTGTTCTGTAGGTGGGCGCCTGATTGCCAACACTTGAACTGTAATATTTTTTTCTCTAGGTGGGCGCCTGATTGCCAAAACTTGAACTGTCTTCCTTTGTTCACCAGGTGGTTGCCTGATTGCCAAAAGTTGAACTGTATTCCCTTGTTCACCAGGTGGTTGCCTGATTACCAAAAGTTGAACTGTATTCCCTTATTCTCCAGGCGGGTGCCTGATTGCAAAAAACTTGAACTGTATTCCTTTGTCATCCAGGTGGGTGCCTGATTGCCAACATTTGAACTGTATTCCCTTGTTCTCCAGGTGGGTGCCTGATTGCCAAAACTTAAACTGTATTCTATTGTTTTCTTGGTGGGCGCCTGATTACAAAAACTTGAAATATATTCACTTGTTCTCCAGATGGGCGCCTGATTGCCAAAAAATGAACTTTATTCCCTTCTTCTCCAGATGGGCGCATGATTGCCAAAAATTTAACAGTATTCCCTCGTTCTCCAGGTCGGCGCCTTATTGCCAAAACTTGAACTGCAGACCCTTTTTCTCCAAGTGGGCGCTTGATTGCAAAAATATGAGCTGTGGCTTATTTTTCTCCAGGTGGCCTACTGATTGCGAAAACTTGAACTGTATTTCTTTATTCTCTAGGTGGGCGCCTGATTGCCAACACTTGAACTGTATTCTATTGTTTTCTTGGTGGGCGCCTGATTGCCAACACTTGAACTGTATTCTATTGTTTTCTTGGTGGGCGCCTGATTGCCAACACTTGAACTGTATTCTATTGTTTTCTTGGTGGGCGCCTGATTGCCAACACTTGAACTGTATTCTATTGTTTTCTTGGTGGGCGCCTGATTGCCAACACTTGAACTGTATTCTATTGTTTTCTTGGTGGGCGCCTGATTGCCAACACTTGAACTGTATTCTATTGTTTTCTTGGTGGGCGCCTGATTGCCAACACTTGAACTGTATTCTATTGTTTTCTTGGTGGGCGCCTGATTGCCAACACTTGAACTGTATTCTATTGTTTTCTTGGTGGGCGCCTGATTGCCAACACTTGAACTGTATTCTATTGTTTTCTTGGTGGGCGCCTGATTGCCAACACTTGAACTGTATTCTATTGTTTTCTTGGTGGGCGCCTGATTGCCAACACTTGAACTGTATTCTATTGTTTTCTTGGTGGGCGCCTGATTGCCAACACTTGAACTGTATTCTATTGTTTTCTTGGTGGGCGCCTGATTGCCAACACTTGAACTGTATTCTATTGTTTTCTTGGTGGGCGCCTGATTGCCAACACTTGAACTGTATTCTATTGTTTTCTTGGTGGGCGCCTGATTGCCAACACTTGAACTGTATTCTATTGTTTTCTTGGTGGGCGCCTGATTGCCAACACTTGAACTGTATTCTATTGTTTTCTTGGTGGGCGCCTGATTGCCAACACTTGAACTGTATTCTATTGTTTTCTTGGTGGGCGCCTGATTGCCAACACTTGAACTGTATTCTATTGTTTTCTTGGTGGGCGCCTGATTGCCAACACTTGAACTGTATTCTATTGTTTTCTTGGTGGGCGCCTGATTGCCAACACTTGAACTGTATTCTATTGTTTTCTTGGTGGGCGCCTGATTGCCAACACTTGAACTGTATTCTATTGTTTTCTTGGTGGGCGCCTGATTGCCAACACTTGAACTGTATTCTATTGTTTTCTTGGTGGGCGCCTGATTGCCAACACTTGAACTGTATTCTATTGTTTTCTTGGTGGGCGCCTGATTGCCAACACTTGAACTGTATTCTATTGTTTTCTTGGTGGGCGCCTGATTGCCAACACTTGAACTGTATTCTATTGTTTTCTTGGTGGGCGCCTGATTGCCAACACTTGAACTGTATTCTATTGTTTTCTTGGTGGGCGCCTGATTGCCAACACTTGAACTGTATTCTATTGTTTTCTTGGTGGGCGCCTGATTGCCAACACTTGAACTGTATTCTATTGTTTTCTTGGTGGGCGCCTGATTGCCAACACTTGAACTGTATTCTATTGTTTTCTTGGTGGGCGCCTGATTGCCAACACTTGAACTGTATTCTATTGTTTTCTTGGTGGGCGCCTGATTGCCAACACTTGAACTGTATTCTATTGTTTTCTTGGTGGGCGCCTGATTGCCAACACTTGAACTGTATTCTATTGTTTTCTTGGTGGGCGCCTGATTGCCAACACTTGAACTGTATTCTATTGTTTTCTTGGTGGGCGCCTGATTGCCAACACTTGAACTGTATTCTATTGTTTTCTTGGTGGGCGCCTGATTGCCAACACTTGAACTGTATTCTATTGTTTTCTTGGTGGGCGCCTGATTGCCAACACTTGAACTGTATTCTATTGTTTTCTTGGTGGGCGCCTGATTGCCAAAACTTGAACTGCAGACCCTTTTTCTCCAAGTGGGCGCTTGATTGCAAAAATATGAATTGTGGCTCCTTTTTCTCCAGGTTGCCTTCTGATTGCTAAAACTTAAACTGTATTCCCCTGTTTTACAAGTGGGAGCCTGATGGCAAAAATGTTATTGTATTCATTTATTCCCTAGGTGGGCGCCTGATTGCCAAAGCTTGAACTGTATTGCCTTGGTCTTTAGCTGGGCGCCTGATTTCCAAAACTTGAACAATATTCCCTTGTTCTCCAGGTGGGCAAATGATTGCCAACACATGAACTGTATATTTTTTTCTCCAAGTGGGCACCTGATTGCCAAAACGTGAACTGTATTCCCTTGTTCACCAGATGGGTACCTGATTGCCAAAACTCGAAGTGTATTACCTTTTTTCTATGGGTAGGCGCTTGATTTCCAAAAACATGAATTGTATTCCCTTGTTCTCCAGGTGGGCGCCTGATTGGAAAAACTTGAAATATATTCCCTTGTTATCCATGTGGGCGCCTGATTGCCAAAAAATGATCTTTATTCCCTTTTTTTCCAGATGGGTGCATGATTGCCAAAAATTTAACAGTATTCCCTTGTTCTTCATGTCGGCGCCTGATTGCCAAAACTTGAACTGTAGACCCTTGTTCCCTAGGTGGGCGCCTGATTGGCAAAACTTGAACTATATTCCCTTATTCTCCAGGTCGGAGCCTGATTGCCAAAGTTTGAACTGTATTGCCTTTGTCTTTAGGTGGGCGTCTGATTTCACAACTTGAACAATATTCCCTTGTTCTCCAGGTGGGCACATGATTGCCAACACATGAACTGTATATTTGTTTCTCCAAGTGGACGCCTCATTCCAAAACTTGAACTGTATTCCCTTGTTCTCCAGATGGGCGCCTGATTGCAAAAATTTTACTCTATTCCATTGTTCCCTAGGTGGGCACCTGATTGGAAAAAATTTGAGATATATTCCCTTATTCTCCAGGTCGGAGCTTGATTGCCAAAGCTTGAACAGTGTTGCCTTGCTCTTCAGGTGGGCGCCTGATTGCCAAAAATTGAACTGTATTCCCTTGTTCTCCAGGTGGGCGCCTGATTGCCAAAACATGAACTGTAGACCCTTGTTCTCTAGGTGAGCGCCTGATTGCGATAATTTGAATTGTAGTTCCTTATTCTTCAGGTGTCCAACTAATTGCAAAAACTTAAATTGTATTCCCCTATTCTACATGTGGGCGGTTGATTGCCAAAACTTGAACTCAATTCCCTTGTTCCCTAGCTGGACCCCTAATTGCCAAAAGTTGAAATATATTCCTTATTCTAAAGGTGGGCGCATAATTGCAAAAATTTAACTGTATTTATTTGTTCTCTAGGTGGGCGCCTGATTTTCATCACTTGAACTGTAATCTTTTTTTCTCCAGGGGGCGCCTGATTGCACAAACTTGAACTGTATTCCCTTGTTCACCAGGTCGTTGCCTGATTGCCAAAAGTTGAACTGTATTCCCTTGTTCTCCAGGTGGTTGCTTGATTGCCAAAAGTTGAACTGTATTCCCTTGTTCTCTAGGCCGGCACCTGATTGCAAAAAACTTTAACTGTATTCCTTCGTTATCCAGGTGGGCGCCTGATTGCCAACACTTGAACTATATTCCCTTGTTCTCCAGGTGGGCACCTGATTGCCAAAACTTGAACTGTATTCCCTTGTTTTCTTGGTGGGCGCCTGATTGCAAAAACTTAAAATATATTCCCTTGTTCTTCAGGTGGGCGCCTGATTGACAAAAAATGAACTTTATTCCCTTCTTCTCCAGATGGGCGCATGATTGCCAAAAATTTAACAGTATTCCCTTGTTCTCCAGGTCGGCGCCTTATTGCCAAAACTTGAACTGTACACCCTTGTTCTCTAGGTGGGCGCCTGATTGCCAACAATTGAACTGTTGTCCCTTATTCTATAGGTGGGCACCCGATTGCAAAAATATGAGTTGTGGCTCCTTTTTCTCCAGGTGGCCTCCTGATTGCGAAAACTTAAATTGTATTCCCCTGTTATACAAGTGGGTGCCTGATTGCCAAAATGTTACTGTATTCCTTTGTTCCATAGGTGGGCGCCTGATTGGAAAAAAATTGAAATATATTCCCTTATTCTCTAGGTGGGAGCCTGATTGCCAAAGCTTGAACTGTATTGCCTTGCTCTTCAGGTGGGCGCCTGATTGCCAAAGCTTGAACTGTATTCCCTTGTTCTCCAGGTGGGCACATAATTGCCAACACTTGAACTGTATATTTTTTTCTCCAGCTGGGCGCATGATTGCCAAAACATGAACTGTAGACCCTTGTTCTCTAGGTGAGCGCCTGATTCCAATAATATAAATTGTCGTTCCTTATTCTTCAAGTGGCCACCAAATTGCAAATACATAAATTGTATTCCCATTTCAACAGGTGGGCGCTTGATTGCCAAAACATGAACTATATTCCCTTGTTCCCTAGATGGACCCCTGATTGCCAAAACTTGAAATTTATTCCCTTATTTTGAAGGTGGGCACATAATTTCAAAACTTTAACTGAATTTCTTTGTTCTATAGGTGGGCGCCTGATTGCCAATACTTGAACTGTAATATTTTTCTCTCCAGGTGGGCGCCTGATTGCCAAAACTTGAACTGTGTTCCTTTGTTCACCAGGTGGTTGCCTGATTGCCAAAAGTTGAACTGTATTTCCTTGTTCACCAGGTGGTTGCTTGATTGCCAAAAGTTGAACGGTATTCCCTTGTTCTCTAGGCGGGCGCCTTATTGCAAAAAACATGAACTATATTCCCTTGTTCTCCAGATGGGCTCCTGATTGTCAAAACTTGAACAGTATTCCCTTGTTCTCCCAGTCGGCGCTCGATTGCCAAAACATGAACTGTAGACCATCGTTCTCTAGGTGAGCGCCTGATTGCAATAATATGAATTGTAGTTCC
>MU706844.1:0-15163 GCA_026770625.1 Nicotiana glauca
ACAACTTTGAAAGTCGCCGGAAAAAGGGTTCCGGTGACTGATTTCACTTCCCGGAATCGCTGGAATTTATGCACACCGATAAATCTCTCACGATAGCTCTAATACCATGTGAGAAGGCACGGGAGAAAATATGATATATTTATATATTGTATGTTCAATACAATACAAGATGTCCTTATTTATAGTTATACTATACAAGGACATTCTATTCCTATTCCAATGTGGGACAAGACTACATATCTAACAAGATAAAAAGTACTCATAAAATGTGCAGTATCCAAGCCTGTGCACATTGGCATAATCCATCCCAACCGGAGCCATTTTCACATGGCCCGGAATGTTGTGTGTCGCTCGAAGATTGTCTAAATGAGATTGCAATAATTCACTATGCTCCCAGGGAAGGGCTGGGCTTTTCGTTTGAAAATCTTTTCGAATGTGCATTTTCTTTGGGAGCACGTTGTCTACCGTAAGGGGAACGAGGGTCTTTTCTACTTCTTCCCCCTCGCCGCCAGAGGAGGGTGGAACCCTACATGGGGCAGTGTCCTTGGTCTTTTTACTATCTTGACGACATTTTGCCATGTTATTCTGTTTAAGAAATAAAGCACTCGCGACGAGAAGTATGACTTCAAAGAAGTGAAGGAGTCTCACACGGAATAACGGTTACAAGGAATAAAGGCAAAGAAGGAAACCGGAAAATATTTTCCGAAGGTTCGAAAGATGAATCAGATTGAACCTTTCCCCTATTTATAGGGTTAGGTTGCGCAGAAATCGAAAAGGCATGATTCAAAACGGGCGCGGAAAACCAAAATATCATATCATCCTCTGAACCGCCTCGGGAATAAGTGTAATAATGACGCATGCGGGTGATGACGTCATTCCGAAAAGGAAGCCACGCGTCAGCGGCTCAACAATGTCATACATTTCATCTCATTCACGTTGCCGCCCCAGGGCAAGGTCAAATTCTCCCAAGACGAGGTTTGCATTTCCGCCCATTAAAGACGCCTACCAAATGCGTCTCCAACGAACGGAGGGACTAACTGTATAGGGTCAAATTTGACCCTCAACGTCTCTACGCCGATGGATACGCCCAGTGAGTATACGTCAACTAAAGCAAGGGTACGACTTGGACGTGGGGACAAAGGCGACGTCGTTTAAAACTCAGCGTCTTCACTAAGAAGACGCTACCTAGTTTTGTACCTTTATGATTATTTCGAGGAAGGTCTCCTATTATATAAAGGAGACCTTCACATTGTAAAAGAGGCATCATTGTTATTCTCGAATAATACAACTCTCTGATTCTCTCCTACTCTCTCTCTATCTATATCTCTAACGAATACTTTCTCTCGAGTTCATATTATCGTTTATACTATCAGATCTACAATAACAACTTCATTTTTATCTCTAGGTCTTATTATATTTGATTACGATTTACCTTCATTTATTTTTAATTGTTTTTAAGCTTACGAAGTATATTGATAACTTTTGAGCCAAACAAGTTTCCTTAATATTGATGTCCCTTTTTTCTTAATTCGTGGATTATATCGAAGTTGATTTTTACTTGCCGAATATATGTACTTTTCCTTCTTAGCGTGTCGATTCACTATTGGATTCTTGTGTGATAATATACATTTAAGACAATTTCTTTATTTGATAATCTTGCTAATATGATTTCTTAAGAAAACATTTGTTATAATTGTGTTTGTCAATAATGAAAAATGCTAACATACGTAATAATGCTATCTAATGGTTATAATTACACCATGCATCTCTTATTTTAATACAATCAAAGACCTCTCTTTTTAGCTATTTTTTGGCTACAATTAATTTGGATTCGCATCATGTAAGACTTATTAAAGAAGCATCGATTCCTATCAGAATTTTTTTCATTCCGAGGATTCGAACTTAAAACCTTTGAGTAAAGATGGAAAAATTATATTCATTCCAACACGATTCTTAATAATTCGTGACTCTCATTATTCATTGTCCTAGTCATCCAAAAAATTTAGAGACAAAGAAAACCATGAAGTTTCTTAGAAGCAAGAAAGAAAATGAAAGAGAATGGCTAATTGGAGTCTCCAAGGGGTATTAGAAAATTAAGACAACAGCCAAAATCAAAGCTCTCTATCAAGTATTAATCATTCTATACCCTCGAAAATCAACGTCAACTCAAAATCAATTATCGCTATACTACAAAATCGCAATTATTATCTCTATCCTACTTTATTTGTACGAGGTGTTTAAAATAAGCTGATTAATATATAATATAATAAAATTATTTTATATAAATATTCGATGCAAATAAATTTTTATTGTTGCGAACTACATGAGACTACAAATTGAATTAAAGCATTGAGACAAGATGGCCGTCATCAGAGTTGGAAAAATATTATGCTATATATCCCCCCGGATTTTTATTACATCCTTTTGTTAATAATTTTGTAATATTAGCATCATTAAACGAAAACTACTTAGTTTTATACAATATTGAGTATTTTTTTTAGTTAATTTTATTTTTGAGAAAAACGTATAATAATAGTCTATCTCATTTTTTTAACCTCTTCTAATTAGGAGGATTTATAGTGTTTTTATACTTCCCCTCCAGCGTGACTCGAACCCAGGATCGAATGATCGTGGGCAGAGGTGCTTTTACCAACTGAGCAAGTCTCACTTGTCTAATAGTTTCTCTTGAATGTTATTTTTGACATTTTGGAAATACATATTACAATTTAATTTAATAGGTGAAAAAGGTATTATTTATTAGACTCTAAACATTAATGGGATTAAATGAAGTTTACTCTCCATATATAGCAATTTAAGTGTCATACTTTCACTTTTAGTATGTCAAAAAGAATGTCATACTTTCTTATTTAGAAATATTTGTATTTTAAAGTTCCTACTTTGCTTTTAATGAGATAAATTATAGCCATACAAATATTTTTAGCTTGTTTTAGAGCATAAATTTTTAAAAAAAAACTTTTTTTATTTATTTTATGTCAAATCAAATATCGCTACATAAATTAAGACGAAGAAATACTAATAATGTTTAAAAAAGAAAAAGAAGAAAAGGAAAGAGAATCTAATGTAGCACAAGAATACGACAAAGTAAGGGCGGCTGAAAGAAGAACAAGTGTAGTTTGGTTAGAGACTTTTATTAGATATTCTACAAACAGAATGGACCCACAGACCAAAAGGAAAAGATAATGGAATTTTGCCAACCAGCAACATTAATGGTTCTTATACCTTCTCTTATAACTCCTTTGGATGATGGGACCGTTTTTAGTCGTGAAATTAGTTATTGATGCATGTTTGTACTAGGGTTAGGGTTAGTAGTCAGAAATTTTTCCAAGAGTATTTAAATTTAAAAAAAGAAAAGAAAATTTTTTTGATAAAAGATGTTTAATATATGTTATATACCTCTAAAACCTAGTACTTTACCTATATACATAATGTAATTTTTCGATGAAGAGTGGTCAAATCCAATATAGTTTCGCCCCTGACCAAGGTAGACGGTCTACGTTACACCTCTTGGGGTGCGACCTTTCCTCAAAACCCGCATGAACGTGAAATACTTTGTGCACCGGCCGCCCTCTTTTGGATGGTAGACATGAATAGTGGGAGAAGAAACAGTACAAGAAATAAAGCCCGTCTATAAGTAACCTAGATCTCAACTCTCAAGTAATTTCTAATCAAATTATGACAAGAATAATGTACAATATTCGAATTTGAGACCTTTCACTCAACTAAAAGAGCCAGAGAATTATGATATTGAATGAGCCTTGCTTATCAAAATGACCATAGATTCTTCAAGTGGATTTCTTCTTAATACATGTGATTTGTGGTTTTTGAGTTGAGAGAGTAAATTCTAAATAATATTTATATTTAGTTTATCTATACTTGTTACTCACACACATATTGTATAAGGTTCGAGTTATATATCACGGGTTATGATGATGTATAAGATTAGAAGTTCGAGGTTCGGCTAATTAGAGGTCTTGTGTTCGAGTTTCAGCAGGGAACGTTTCCTTTTTAATGAGCTTATGACACATCCAAATTAGTTGAGCCTTAATGCAGATATCGTATACCGAATAGAAAACTAATTTTTTTATTTAAAATTTGGACGTGCTGAATTTTGTCGAACTCAGCAAACTCATGGTTGGATTTGCCACTGTATGTGGCATCTGTTCATACCCTAGGAAGTAACATACTATTTAATAAAAGAAAAATGCTTTATTTGCTGAGTTGAATAGGTCATAACACTTTGAATAACATAGGCAATAAGGGAATCAAAATTCATATTTATTCCCCAGGTGTCAATTGAGGGTTAAAAAGAAAAAGAAAGAATAGACATAACACTTAATTTAATCATTCATGTTACCAGGAGATAATTAAATAAATGACCCTGAAGACTCCTGCGTTCCTCTTGGAACAAAAATAAAGAAAAGCTAAAAGATGACATTCCAATACACAAATATCTCGTATTCACATAGCGTCCGGAAACACCCCAGGGGGTGTGTTGAGACAACCTACTCTAATACAAGTATTAGTGACTGCTTCCACGGTCGAATCCAGCATTCACGCAGGGTCCGAGAAATGGCCACATTCCAAGGGGTGATATAGACAACATACCCTAGTGCAAGCATCAGTGGTTGCTTTCACATATTGAACCCATAACCTATAATCCAACAAAGATAACTTCATCACTGTTCCAAGACTCCACTCATGAAAATAAAGAATAAGCTAATAGACAATAAATCTTCTGAAAACATGGAGTTGCATTCCTTGACTTAAACAACAAAAAGACTATTAAAAAAAATCAACACTACTTCCCAACTACTAACTATCAAAATATTAATAATTCATTTGACAAATCACTCACTGCCTCCTTTGTTGACTATAGTTCTATTAGCTGAAAACCATAGCCTATCTAAGGTAATAGCAAAAGTACTACTAGTACTGATTGATCAGCCTAACTTGAAATCTATGTTGCACGGAATCTCCAAATGGGGTCACACCCGTGTCCAATCCTCCAAAAATACACTATTTTTGAAAATACGACATGCACCCAGTGACATTCTCGGACTCCATTCTCGGAGAGTCCGAGAAACATAGCTTGAAATTACACACTCAATTCTGCTCCAAAGGAATTCAAGAAAACAGGTAGAGGCTCAAATATGAGTAGCAACTGAAAAGATATATTGAAATACAACTTCAACTCACTGAAGAATATATAGAACAAAATCCCAAAGGAATCTTATTGTAAAAAATATAAGAATATGAAAAAATTACATTGAGTTATAACAAACGCTTCTTTCTTGAATCACTTAATTGTTGAAACAATGTGATCAGTCATCCTTCCTACCCATTTCTTTCCCCATAGAACAGGGGTTATCTTGCTGTTATCTTGAAACTAATGGCTAAAAATATATCCAATATATCGATAAGAATTCGAAAAGAATCAACTTTTGGAGCAATTGCATGGCAGAGAATTAGGTTACGCCACTATCCGCTCCTGGTCTATGTACATTTGTTCCAGCCATGGGGGAATGGTGTCGCGAACACTGCCGCGCTTCTGCTCTGAGCTATATAGCCCAGTACCAGTGGAGGACACATCTTTGACCAAGGAATGAACCCACGAGACGTCTGGCTCATTGACTTGAGACGGTGCGATTGGTGATCTTGTTGGAGCAGCATTTCCACCGCGGAAACCAAAAGATTGAGATCTCTTGAGCTTGTTTGTGTCCTCACTGTTGAAGCCCCACTCCAATTTCCCAGTCGGGGATCCCCAATCCGACATGTTACATGACATCAAAGGTGGTGAATTAGCAACGCCATTGGGGCCAGAACGATGGCCTATTCCACTGCGGTCAATAAAACTCTGGCTGCGCTGCTTTGCAAAAGCAGCAGACCTTGAGTTCATGACAGCTGCAGCCACTGCTGCTGAAGAGTCGAATCCATACGCCGAGGGCTTTCTCAGGGGAGATGATGATTGAGACATGTTAGAATAGCTTGATTGAAATTGGTTCATGTTTTGCCGCAACTGAAGCCCGGTTGGAGATTGCAGCTGGGAGGTGTTATTTGCCACCTTAGGTGAGAGACCTTGCATATGAGAAACCGATGGAGAATACAACTGAGAACCGGTGTTTGATGTCATTCTTGGAGATAGGCCCTGCAATTGGGACAACAGTTGAGAATCCATGGATCCAAAAACATCATCAAGATTAGTAGGCTTCAAATCCCCCATCCTGTTATCGTTCTTCCAATAGGATGGGGAAGAGAGACCAGCCATCTCATCAATCAATTGCTGCCTTAGTTGCTGCTGCGTGCGGATGCTTTCCAAGCCAAGCATTTCCATATCCAAGTCCAAGTCTCGGGCGTTTAGAGACGTCTTTAGCCTACTACCAGTAAGCTGTAGTGCAGGCGGGGTGAGATTCACCTTGCCCTGCCACATGTTTCCGCCCATTGGAGACGAACACGTAGCAGCAGGAGACATCGGAGGTGTTGAAGTAGTAGTAGTAGTAGTAGGCAGCATCATGGAAGACGAACCGAGCGCCAGAGGACTCAATGTTGACATGTCCATAGAACTGACTGGAGTAGCCTTTGGAGAAGGAATAGCTGAGCCAGTGGATGCATACAACGGGCGTAGCTCTTCATGCTTATGAGCAAAGAAGCAAACTTTCCTCGAGCACCCGGTCTCGTCCTTGCAGAGGCGGGTTCTATATTGGGCAGGATGGAGCCATGACTCAAATACACCATGAGCATACTCACAAGAATCACCTTTGGCACAAGCACCTTTCTTGAACTCGGGACAGGGGACACAAGTATAGTTAAACTTTCTTGGGTCCCGTCTCCTCGCGTTCTCCCCTGGATGAACAAAAGGGCATTCAGTCCAGTCATGAGAATAAGCCCTAGAGCAAGGCTTAACCTTGAAACAATACATCCTGAAATCATCACTTCCATAAATCCCATCGTTTATATCCGGTAAGGAAGTATCAATCGGGTACTCCTTCTTCTCGCTTCCTTCTTTCGTCGTTTGAATCGCTGCTTTTCCTTCTTCTTCCTCCAGCTCAGCAAGCTCAGCCAAGCTACCATTCAACAGCAACTCGAGCGATTTCCTTTTCGAATTCCTCAAGCACTTAGGATAAGAAGCAATCACATCACATGGTCTGTTTCCACTTGAATCACAAGCATTAACATCTGCAGAAGCATCAACCAAGATCTTGACGACCTCGATCGATGATTCAGATCCACCAGCTGCAGCACAGTGAAGAGCAGTTGCACCATCAGATCCACAAGCTCTGTTGACATCAACTTTCCCAGTTCCAATAATGAACTTCAAAATCTCAGTACTTCCATACATAGAAGCAATCATTAAAGGAGTTCTCTCCTCAAACCCCATCTTTTTCGATCCGAATTTTCTACCATACCAAAAGCTTAACTCATCAATCCCACAACCTTTTTCCACTTCACATATGAATCCAGCAAGATCATCTGAAGCTGACAATTCAAGCAATTTAGAGCAATTTTTACTAGCCCCACCTTTCTTATCCATGTTTAAATCAAAAGGACAAACTTTACTCTTTGAACCACTGCACATCAATTCCTGCAAGTCATAAAAAAAACTTCCTAGATTTAGATTTGGTACTAAATCATTACACATATAACATCTTAAATTCCAAAAGTAACAAACTGTACATATCTAAACAATTATGAACAAAAATATAACTTTTCAAGTAATTAAGATTGTTCTAGATTTAGATTTTATACTAAATTAAACCCATATAAAATCATAAATTTAACAAACCATACATCTAGAGAAATACTCAATCAAGAATGTTACTTTTTTTATTAATTCAATCAACCCATCAATTATTCTAAAGTAAAACCTTCAAAACAAGAAACCTCATGTGAATTATTTTAAAGTTTCAACTAGATCAAGAAAGTACATACAACTAAGTCAATAAAAATTGAAACTTTATCATATTTTTCCAAAAGACTTCACACCCATCATCAGTATTTACATAAAAGAACCAAAACCCATACTAGAAAATTCTAAATATAGAAAAAAAGGCAATAAATAGTGAAAATAAATAGTACCTTAGGATGGATAAAGTTTGTTTCTTGTAGAAAGTTGAAGAAATAAAATGGGGTATTGAATTAGTTGAAAGAATTAGTTGTTATGTTTGAGTTTTTTGTGTGAAGAGAAGACTGAATGGGTTGAGAGGTATATATGAGTCAGAGGAGAAGAGAGGAAGGAAGGAGGAAAGTGAGACTTTTCTTCGTTCTTGGTGTGTTCTTTTTTAATTTTCTTCATTGATTTATTGGTCAAAGTCAAAACTTCAAATATGGTCCACTATAATACATACCACTTGTGTGTCTTACTGGTTACCACCTAAATTCAAATGCAAATTTAGATGAAATTCAAATGAAAGACAAATGCAAATGAAAATGATAAGGAGTAATAGTAGTATAGTGTTAGCCAACCAACATGGGCTGCGGTAAAATCATAAGTACTCATTCATCCTTAATCAGATGTCCCGAGTTTGAGTGCCTAGATATGGAATTGCTTTTGTTAGGGAGCGCTTAAACCTCCAATATGGGACTTTTCTGTGCAAATACAGATTTAGTCGGACCCCAATGTAATAATCCCGGATACGAAACAAAAAAAAAGAGTATGGTGCTAGGCATAGGTGAGAAATTAAGTATTTTTTATTTTATTTTATGTGGTAATATTTTTTTTTTCAATCCGTTCTAAAAAGAATTACATTCTAATTTTAAAAAGCCGTAATAAGATGATTTATAGCCAACATAATTATTTATTACTTATTTCAAATTACAAGTTTCAAATTTTTTTGTTTCTTTCTTAAACTTTATGGGTTTGTTATTGTTGTCCTCTTTAACTTTATCGGATAAAAGTAAGATCTACGTATACAAAATTCTTTCTAAATTTGAATTACATTGTATTTATTATTATTGTTATTGTTACCGGTAGATTCTTGTTTATTCGCATTTTGCTACATAAAATGGAGCTGAAAAAAATATACTATAAGTACAACTCTTAAAATTTTGAACCTGATTGGTCAAGTTGGTTCAAAGAGATTTCGACCATAAATGTAGTGCGTGTTTGGACATAAGAATTGTAAAATTTCAAAAATAGTGAATTTTTTTTAAGTGAAAATGGTATTTGAAAATTAGAATTATGTTTGGACATACATGTAATTTTGGGTTATTTTTTATTGTTGTGAGTGATCTGAGTGAAAATTTTAAAAAATAAGTTTTTGAAATTTTTTAAATTTTCAAAAAATTCCAAAGTTCATCTTTAAGTGAAAGTTGAAAATTTTATGGCCAAATACTAATTCCAAAAGAAAAAAAGTAAAACTTTTTCGAAAAAAATAAAAAATTCTTATGTTCAAACGTGCTCATAAAATCATGAATTTGCCTATGCGAGCAACTAATGTTATACAAATAAATGCAAAATAAATACTTATTATTGCACACAATTAATATCTAATCATAGCTAAATAAGTAAATATTTTTATTTCAATTTATATATATTAAAATTAAATTATTTTTCTTGATATAACCATCGATGTGATAAGTATTTACCACCTATCATTAGCTACTGAGTTTTTTTTTTTTTTTTGGACTAAGATTGAAATTTTAAGCGCGTCTTAAGTGGGACCCAAATACACGTCAGAGCTCCAATATCATTAGACCGCCTCAACGGGTTTGTCCTGTCACGTGTGGGTATTTCTTTCTGAAAGTGTTTTCTGAGAAATGGCAGACGCGCCCCGCTTGGCCCCGTTGTTTTCTTTTCTCTATTCCTTACATCTGTTTTCCCACTTTTGTCATACTTGGTCCTCTATGGCCCAATCGATTTGACTCAGATGTCACTTTTTACGTTAAATTAAGAGATTATCTTATCTAAAATAAGAATTGAGAGTATCTTCTCCCTTAATTTCTTGCAAAAATGAGGGCATCATTTGGATATACATATACATGATTGAGAGAGGAAAATATTCAGTATTGTTACGAGCAGAAACAAAGTCAGAATTTGAAGTTTATTAGTTTAAGATTTTATGCTAGTATTTGAACATAAATTTGATTAAAACATGTAAAAAGAGATTTTAAGGTTTTGTTAAAAAATAATTTTTGAAAGTTAAAATTGTATTAGGACATGCATTTTATTTGAAAAAAAATTAAAGTTTTGTGCGTAAAAGACAAAATTTCTCCCAAAACTGCCCTAAACCAGTTTTCGGGAACTTGAAAATTCTTAAAAATTTTCCCCCAAAACATGATCATATTTCATAAACAAATCATATTTTTATTTTTCTTGAAAAATTAAAACCAAAATTTATGGCCAAACGAAAGCTTATCTTTAAGTTACTGAATTCTAAATTAGTAATAATTTATACATATTAATGTATTTCTTAAGTCAAATACATGGTTTGAACTAAAAGTATTGATTTCAGCCGAATCCGTAGCTTCTACCGTCCCGCCCCTAGCAACAAAATAAAAAGTAAGAAATAATTTGTATTAGTGATTTATATTAAATCAAATATAAATTATATAATATAGATTTATATTATATAAAAGAGATCTCAATCATTTGTAACCATAACCAACCATTGGCAACAGAATATGCTCTCTTACTTTCTTGCTCATTGCTCACCACAATTGTCCTTTAAGTTTATTGTTCTTGCTCTATTGTTCTTGACCTACCTCGAGGCCACCTTAGCTCGAGGTCGAAACTGGCTTGCGCACTGGTTTGATTTTACTTACTTCCTTCATTTATACGTTAGATTTCTTGGTTATTAATTAGTATTGAACTAAATCACATATCTTTAAAACCATAAACAAGTTTAACGGTTACTCGTATTTTCGAGGTAAACAGTTTGATATCCACTCACAAGTCTAGGGGTGATATTAGATGAAGATGGAGCATTGTACAGGAGGACGATTGATGGACCATTGGCGGTATGTTTAGGGCAGGGGGACACCGATTATGTTCTATGAGGAATCCATGAACGTACTTGTGGGAATCACTCCGGCACCGAGTCTTTGATTCGCAAAATTATTAGAGCATGGTATTATTGGGATAGCATGGAAAAAGGCACTAATGAGTTTGTTAAAACGTGTGATAAGTGCCAGCGGTTTACACCGATGATTCACCAGCCCAGAAAAAAACTTCACTCAGTCTTGTCCCCGTGGCCTTTCATGAAATGGGTAATGTACATCGTTGGCTCTCTACCAATGGCTCAAGGTAAAAATTTTGTTTATGACTGGTTACTTTTCTAGGTGGGTGGAAGCACATGTCTTCGAGAAGGTCAGAGAAAGGGAAGTTATTGACTTTATTTGGGATCACATTGTGTGTAGATTCGGGATATCTATCAAAATCGTATGAGACATCGGGAAGCAATTCGTCTGCAACAGGGTAACAGAGTTCCTCGAAGTAAACAAATAAAGAGGATCTTATCAATACTGTACCATCCGAGCAGGAACGGACAGATCGAGTCAACAAACAAAACTATCATTCAAAACTTAAAGAAGAGGTTGGACGATGCAAAAGGAAAATGGATAGAAGTTCTACCCTAGGTTCTTTGGGTGTATCAAACAACATCGAAGTCCAGCAGGGGGGCGACCCTGTTCTCGTAAGTATACGTCTCTAGGGCCTTGATTCCAGTCGACGTCGGGGAACCCAGCACTAGATTTCGACATGCATCGGAGGAGTCAAATCATAAGGCTATGAATACTAGCTTCAAGCTACTAGATGAAAAACGAGAAGCTGCACTTGTTCAGATGCGGAGCAGAAACAAAGAATCGATATATATTATAATAGAAGGAATAACCTTCGACACTTCAGAGTCGGGGACATAGTTCTACGAAAAGTCACCATCAATACTCGAGACCCGATGAAGGAAAACTAGGCCCCAATTTGGAAGGACCATACCAAGTCATCGGATTTGTCAGTAAAGGATCATACAAACTTGGCACGATGAGAGGCGAACAACTGTCGGGTGTATTGGGAAAAAAATAAATTTATATTGAAGATGATGTGGCATGACACGTAGACTGGTCAAATGGTCAAAACATGATGATCAGTTAAGAGGCACGAGCGACAACAGATACGGAGAGAAGAAAGTTAAATAGGCACGAGATGTTATTCAAATGATACGAGTCTCGTATCTATTTAACTCATTTAAAGCCAGGAGATCAGAAGGAATTGAAGATATGAATCTGATGACATAAAGGAGTCCAAATTCAGTATTAAATGCCAAATACATTAGCGAATCGGTATTGAATAGGAATGGTTGTGTAACGTTTCTTTTAATGTCATTTAATGCTCATAATTGCCTCATTAAGACTAAGGCATTACACTTTTTCCTAGAATAATCAACTATAAAAGGAGGAGGTCTCAGCATTTGTAAACACGCGGAATATCATTGATATTACACTGAAATACAAACTTATTTACTGATTTATTATTATTCTCAAAAGTTTCTTATTCTTTTCGTCTCCTGATTATCAGTAACCCGATTTTTATCTTAAATTCTAGCTTTGACCGAAATTCTATTTTTTGGTTAAACAAATTAGTTACGCTACCGGAAAACTGATAATCTATTCTTTTCAAACTGCATCCTACCTGTTGTTATCATCATGTCAAACAACAACGAAAACATTCCTGAAAATCAAGCACATCAAGTGGATGGAGATCAACATGATAATTTTCGCACTCAAGGTTCTCCACGAGGATTTCATGAGGGAACTCCTAATGATCAATCTAAACATATTAATGAAAGAGATGAGATTTTACAAAAAATAGTCGATGCACGGGTTGACAAAGCATTAGAAGCCATACTCAGTCGATTACATACTGCACCATCAACACCGAATAACAACACGTTGGAAAACCCTCGATCTGGGCTGGTTAATTCTGGTAATGGAAGTGACTCACAGGAGGGAGAGCCAGGTAATTCAACTAATTCTCATTTGCAAAACTTAGTACTAACCTTGCAGAAACAACTTAAGGAATAAAATGAGCGTATCGAGCAAATCCCTGGAGTTCCCCCTATAATCAAAGGAGTAGATGTAGATAAATACTCACAACAAACTTGGAAGCCAAGTGCTACTCCCCTTCCAATTCCCAAAAAGTTCAAAATGCCCGACCTTCCGAAGTATGACGGTAAAATAGACCCATGTGATCACGTAACCGCATTTACAACAGGCGTAAAAGGCAACGATCTGACCAAGCAACAAATTGAATCAGTATTGGTCAAGAAATTTGGAGAAACACTCATCAAGGGTGCATTAACCTGGTATTCTCTTTTACTTGAAAATTCTATAAACTCTTTTGGTGAGCTTGCAGATTCTGTCATTAAAGCACATTCGGGAGCACAAAAGGTTAAAAAAAGAATGGAGGATATTTTCAAAATCAAACAAGGGGACTTAGAGTTGCTCAGGGATTTTGTTAATAGATTCCAACGTGAAAGAATGACTTTACCTCGTGTACTTGACAATTGGGCAGCAATAGCTTTTGCAAGCAACTTAAATGACAAAAGCTCATAAGCCATGAGAAGACTTAAAGAAAGCCTTCGAGAATTCCCTGCTACCACATGGAATGATGTTTATAAAAGGTACAGTACAAAGTTACGAATCAAAGAAGATACCGTACCTCGGTTTCAACATGAATAAAGGAGCAGTTCCAGGAGATCCGAAATCGAAAAAAGATCAGGTAAAAACAGGTACGATCCTTATATGGGTCCTACAGGGAAAGACTCACGGGCGAAGCATGAAAATCTACAATATGATCAACGATCAAGAAACAGGGAATCTGGTTCTTCATCAAGGTTTAGAAATGATCGAAACACACACGAGCCCCGTGAAGATGAAAGAAATTTAAAGGCAAGGTTCGGCGGCTATAATTTCAACGTAAGTTCTTCCGAGCTCGTGGCTGTTTTAAGGAGTATGGGAGATAAGGTACGGTGGCCGAAGGAGATGCAGTCAAATCCAAACAGACGCAATCCAGACCATTGGTGCGAATTCCACAACGATCACGAGCATAAAACGTCAGAATGCAGATTCTTACAAAGTGAAGTGGACCATCTATTGAAGCAAAGGTATCTTACCGAGTTATTTAGTGAGAAGGGCAAGCAAGCTTATATGAAAAATAGGCAAGAACCACCAAAACCCCCATCACCCAAGAGAACCGTTAACGTTATTAGTGGGGGCGAAGATATTTATGGAGTAGCATATACGGCTTCAAATAAAGTTTCCAAAGTAACAATCACACGCGGAAAGCGAGTGCGACAGACCTTAGCATATGAAAGTATCACTTTTGATGATGCAGATACAGAAGGAGTGATCACTCCCCACAACGATGCACTGGTAATATCTTTACTTGTACATGATACTAATGTAAAACGAGTTTTGATTGATCCAGGGAGTTATGCAAATATCATCGTAGGATAGGTTCTACGAGAAATGCAAATATCATCCTATTAAGGGTGCTACGAGAAATGCAAGTGAAAGATAAAATGATTCCAAAGGCGCATACTCTATCAGGGTTCGACAATTCCAGTGTGGTAACTAAAGGAGAGGTAATTCTAACAACTTTTGCAGAGGGTGTTGTGAAAGATACCAAATTTCAGGTAGTAGATATGGAGATGGCCTATAATATAATCATGGGGAGACCATGGATTCATGATATGGATGATGTCCCATCAACTCTACATCAAGTCATAAAGTTCCCATCATCGTGAGGGATTTGCCAAATTCGTAGAGAACAGCATA
This sequence comes from Nicotiana glauca, assembly GCA_026770625.1. Lineage (NCBI taxonomy): Eukaryota > Viridiplantae > Streptophyta > Magnoliopsida > Solanales > Solanaceae > Nicotiana > Nicotiana glauca. The sequence goes on from MU706844.1 coordinate 14,788, forward strand.
CATCTAGGAGTATTAATATTGTAGCATATATGAGTGTTGTAAATAAAGTTGAAGGAATCATGGACCAAACCACAACTGAACAAGAAAAGACAGATTTAGACTCGAGACCTGATATAATTAAAGAACCTGAAGAGAATGAAAATATCAAAACGACAATTGAGGAGCTCGAGGTTGTGATATTATTTGAGCAATGGCCTGAACGAAAGGTTTATGTTGGAGCCAATTTAAGCTCAAACATGCGAGGTATGTTGATTGAATTTTTAAAAGCTAACGTGGATTGTTTTGCTTGGTCCCATGCTGATATGACAGGGATACCACCGGATGTGATGACTCACAAACTAAATGAAGACCCATCCTTCACACCCGTAAAATAAAA
>MU706844.1:15850-50472 GCA_026770625.1 Nicotiana glauca
GTTAATTGATGCAACTACAGGGCATGAACTTTTAAATTTTTTAGATACATATTCGGGGTACAACCAAATAAAAATGGACCCCAGTAATGAAGAAAAAACTTCTTTCATCACAGACAGGGGGACTTACTGTTATAAAGTAATGCCCTTTGGTCTCAAAAATGTTGGAGCAACCTATCAAAGGTTGGTCACCAAAATGTTCCAAGAACATTTAGGAAAAACCATGGAGGTATATATAAACGATATGCTCGTCAAAACCCAGCATTCTCATGATCGTATTTCTCATTTATCTGTTACATTTGAAATTTTACGAAAATTTAATATGAAACTCAACCCAGAAAAATGTGCATTCGAAGTTGCCTCAGGTAAATTTTTTGGTTTTCTTGTTTCTAACAGTGGCATTGAGGTAAATCCTTCTTAGATCAAAGCAATAGAAGAAATCCCTGACATCCTTACGAGTAAAAAAGAGGTTCAAAGGTTAACGGGAAGAATTGCAGCCTTGGGAGATTTATTTCCAAATCTTCGAAAAAGTGTTTTAAATTTTTCGCTGCACTCAAAAAGCAAGATCATTTTGAATGGAACGAAGATTGTCAACAGGCCCTCAGGAATTTGAAAGCTTACTTGTCAAATCTGCCATTATTAGCAAAACCAAAGGAGGGTGAAAAACTACTCATCTATTTGCCCGTATCAGAAATTGCGGTAAGTGATGTTTTAGTCCGTGAGGACCAAGGTAAAGAATCTCCTATCTATTATGTAAGCAAATCTTTACTAGATGCTGAAACACGATATCCACAAGTAGAAAAGTTAGCATTAGTTTTGATCATGGCATCTAGAAAATTAAGACCTTATTTTCAATGTCATCCCATTGTTGTGGTTACTGCTTTTCCACTACGAAACATTTTGCATAAACATGAGTTATCATGAAGATTAGCAAAATGGGCTATAGAATTAAGTGAATATTAAATCATTTATCAACCTAGGACTGCTATAAAATCTCAAGTACTAGCCGATTTCATAGCTGATTTTAGTCAGGGAATGCATTTAGAAGCAGAAAAAAAATTACAAGTTTTTAATGGTGCAAACCCGGGGCTTGGATTTTATTCACTGATGGTTCTTCTAATATAAAAGGTGCAGGCCTAGGGATAGTTCTCATACCACCTACAGGTGAAACTATTAGACAGGCTATAAAATGTCATTCTATAACTAACAATGAAGCAGAGTATGAGGCTGTAATTACAGGTTTAGAACTGGCACGAGAACTTGGCATAACACAGATTATAATCAAGAGTGATTCTCAACTCGTGGTTAATCAAATGCTGGGGACTTATACATCCAGGGGAACTCGAATGCAAGAATATCTCGAAAAGGTACAGGAGCTAATAAAACAATTCCAAACTTGGAAGTTAATGCAGATCCCAAGAGATGAGAATGTAGAAGCGGATGCTTTAGCTAAACTCGCGTCTGCAGCCGACGTAGCAAACGACGCAAATGCTTCAGTCATATATTTATTTCATTCCGTTCTCGAACCTGACAAGACTGAGGTAAATTTTAATCATTTAACATGGGATTGAAAAAACGAAATTATTGCTTTTTTACAGCACGGAATCGTGCCTAATGAAAAAATAAAGGCTCATGCACTTCACAAGAATGCTGCTCGTTATTGGTTGCATCAAGGAAATATTTACCGAAAGATGTTCGGTGGACTATTAGCAAGGTGTCTCGGACCTACCCAAACAGAATATGTGATGAGGGAAATACATGAAGGACATTGCGGAAATCACGTAGGAGGCAGGTCGCTAGTAAAAACATTGATTCGAGCAGGATACTATTGGCCCAAGATGGAAGAGGAAGCTAACAATTTTGTTTCTAAATGTGATAAATGTCAAAGATACGGCAATAATATGCATAGACTAGCTGAGTTACTCCACCCTGTCATAGTTCCGTGGCCCTTTATGAAATAGGGAATGGATATCGTAGGTCCATTACCACAAGCAAAAGGTCAGGTAAAGTTTCTACTTGTACTTACAGATTACTTCACTAAATGGGTAGAAGCAGGGGCATTTAAACAGGTGCGAGAGAAAGAAGTTAAAGACTTCATTTGGAGAAATATAATATGTCGTTTTGGGGTACCAAAGGAAATCGTGTGTGATAATGGACCGCAATTCATAGGAGCCCAAATCACAGAATTTTTTCAAAGTTGGCAGATTAAAAGGATAACAGCTACACCATATCATCCAGTGGGTAATGGACAAGCGGAATCCACAAATAAGGTTATCATCAACAACTTGAAGAAAAGGTTACAGGATTCAAAAGGTAACTGGCCCGAGGTATTACCTGGGGTATTATGGGCTTATCGTACAACGACAAAAATAAGCACGGGAGAAACTCCATTTTTAATGGTTTATGGTGTGGAGGCCTTAATTCCAGTCGAAATAGGAGAACCAAGCACACGGTACATTCAAGAAACGGAGGAATAAAATGATGAAGAGATGCGGGTGAATCTTGATTTGTTAAAGGGAAGAAGAGAAGCTACATTAATAAGAATGGTGGCACAAAAGCAAGTAATTGAACGATATTATAACAGGAAAGCACGCCTCAGATTCTTTAAAATTGGGGACTTCGTGCTTAAAAGGGTGTTCCAATCTACAAAGGCTGCTAATTCAGGAAAGTTGAGTTCAACGTGGGAAGGACCCTACAGAGTTCATGACATTGCAGGAAAAGGAGCATACGAGTTGGAGACAATGGATGGCAAGTTGTTACCCTCATATTGGAATGTTGTCCACTTAAAGAGATATTACTTCTGAGAAAGTACCCACGGTCAGGTATCGCCATGTTAGAATTTTTCTTTGAATTGTTAAAATTTTACTAACGATTTTAGATGCTAGGCAAAAACCCTAACTCGTGCCAAATGATGAGTCACGACCTGCACGGCAAAATGGAATATTCTTAAATTCCCATCCCAGGGTTACAATTAATCTGATGGAAATACACACGGGTTAGGCAGTCTTCATCTCTAATCGCACCTCCGAGTCCCGTATATTTTTCTGTTTCAGGAATAGGACCAAATTGAGAGAAACAAACAAGTGCTCGAGGCTTCATACTTCACCGCTCAAACACTTGGGAGACTACATGATATACACAGATACGTGCAGTAAAATAGATTCGAAAATCGAACAAGATTGAGCAAGATTTAAGGGAAAATTCAAGCTACAAAGAGACAAGTGTTGAGCAAAAGTTACGGAGTCTTCGGCATTCATCATAGTGTTCTTTCCCATGAGAACAACAGAGTCACCTCTCAAACTCATGAGAACAACGAAGTCACCTCTCAAACCCTTCCTAATATATAAAGATAGGGTCATGGCTATGTACTGAAACAGGTTATAAGGAAAAACCTTGTTTGAATTATATTTTGTAGAAATTTGTTACAAGAAAAATAGTTACGAGAAAGTCATAGATGTACTTTAATACATGTAATTAGGGGTGGACATATGTCAGGTTGGTTCGAATTTTATAATTACCAAACCAATTGTATCGGGTTATTAAATCTAAAGATCAAACCAACCTAATAAAACTCGGGTTTTTCGCTCTCGATTTTTCTCGGGTTTTCGGGGTTTTTCGGGTTTTTTTTTTCGGTAAAATCTTCGTAGAATAAAACATATAAATTGTGCTCAAAATATTTCTTTAATCCAAGCAAGATACAACTATATAAAATATTTTCCAAGAAAATAATACAAAATATGAAATGTGTCATGGCATTATATTAAAATATTCAATAATAAAGACAATAAAATTATGTAATATANCAATAAAGAAAAATAAAAAAAGAGTATGCATTTTTATCTAAATTATTGCAAAACAAAATATAAATATTCAATATATTCCCGTTCATAGTATTGAATTGAATGTCTTTTGTTAACATTAGTATTGATTTGATATTGGTTTAGGCTTTTGTTAGCATTATTTAGTTTACTGATGTTAATTGCTATAAAACTTATTGGATCATTCAAAATTCTAAGTCCAAAAATAATACCTTAAAAGTTAAAATTATGAATTTTTTTAAGAAATATTTATAAATTACATCACAGTAAGTATATTTATATATTAAATATATATAAAATCTCTATATATGTAATGTTGGGTTGGTTTGGTTTCGGTTTGACTTTTTTTAATTAAAACCAAACCAAACCAATTATGCTCGAATTTTTTTTCCCCACACCAAACCAAGTCAAACCAAACCATAGTCGGGTTTTTTTTCTCGGTTTGACTCGGATTATCGGGTTGGTGCGGTTTGTCGGTTTCCTTTGTACACCCCTACATGTAATACTCAAAAGTTTGTTCAAGTTCATGAATAAAAACTTGTCAAAGTTGTTTCATACAAAACATGTGTATTCCTATTTCTTTCGTCGTATTATAACACCATTATGAAGTTGAGACGTCTTCTTCATTAAGTGTCGATATATAAAAAGGTCCCTCTTTTATAAACCTCGTGTTAATAATTCATGAGAAGAATCATAAAGCATTTTCAAATGTTAAAAATGTGAGCTATTCTATAAGTCTTAAATAAACAAAAAGGTAAATATAGAATATATAGAAGTACCAAGAAAACTTCTTAACACAATTAAAAAGACTAAGTAAAACTTAGTCAATCAGAATGTTTTTACAAGTGCCCTATTATGGTAACTGGGGACTTCACCAAAAAATCCCTTAAAAATGCCAAGGGATAAAACCACCAATAAAACCACCAATCAATAATTAAAAAAACAGTAAAGTCCAAAACATATTCAACTAGTCACTGAAGGGGTTGGAGCCTCTGAAGTTGCAATATCAACCTCACTTGCAGAAGCAACCATAGGCACGATAGCAATTTCTGAGGAAGCATCAACAGCTGGGCTTGAAGTGTTAAGATCACCGAGGGAAGCAAGAGTCACGGGAGCTTCAGCTTCCATGGAATGTATCATTGAAGTTTCACCCTCGGGAGCTAGAACTGCAATATTTTCAACTTCAACTGCCACAACAACGGCTTCATCATTCAAAGGTTCTTCTGCCACAGGAGCTCCGAGTGCTGGAGAAGAAGAGTTAAGTGGTTGTTGGCTTGTTTCAATAGTGTCCAAGACTTTGGCCAATTCTGATTGTAAATCAAAGTTTTCTTGACTAGCCTCCATCAAAGCATCACGACGAAAATTTAGAAAAGCCCAACTCACCTCTATATTAAAATTCTCCTCGAGAAGTCCATACTCCCTTTCCCACATAGCAAGATCATTCTTCAATATTTGGTGTTCAGCTAAATGGGAATCAAGGGAAGCTTCAAGGGAGGCATGAGAATTTTCCAAGGCACGTATCTTGTCAGTAGAGATCCTTAACTCAGCTTGAGCTTGAGTCAAGTTTTGCACTAACTCCCCCGCATATTCTTCTTTCTTGTCCAAAAGTGCCTTAAGCTCTCTGATTTCTTCACTGGCCTTTTATAATTGTTCAGACAATGAACATTCAAGAAGCTCCTTATCCTTTTCAAATTGGCTTGAAGAAGCCTTGGAAACTGCTAATTCAGAAGTCAAGCCCTGTTTTTGCTTCTCCAGGTGATTTCTGCTTTCTTGTAATTCCTCTATTGTTCCCTGAGCATTCTCAAACTGCTCCTTCCAATTTGCCGCTTCTAGCTAGGCTTCTTTAGCTATTCTCTCTGCCTCGGAAATAGTCTTTGCAGACTCTCGGTCTCTCTTCTCTAAAATGGAGATTCTTCCCATCAACTTAGTACCAATAAGATTAGCCTACAAGGGAAAGACACCCAATGTGAGAATTTAGAGAGATAAAAAAAACTAGTAAGTTAAAGGAAAAGTACCTTCAAAGTAGAATGAACTATGTCATTCATCAACGTCAAGCAACTGTGGCTCTTCATCTTATTCTTCTCAATATCTCCAATTAGAGGCTCAAGCCAGACATTGTCTCCACCAGACTTCCTTAAGAGACTATGGTTAGTAGGAACCTCAAGTGTAACACTCCTCATAGCCTAGCCTCTGCTACTAGAACCCTCCTCTGTATGCTGAACAGAGGAAGGGGGAGCAATAGAAGGAGGAGTGGTGGAAGAGGTAAAAATAACGGGAGCTGAAAGAGTCAAGGCAGGGACGGAAGAAACATACAAGGGGACCAAAATAGGTAAGGAAGCAGGAGTAGATAAATCGGGCAAGGAAACACTTGTGATCGAGAGAAGAATGGAAGGAATGGGAACAGAAGAAGAGAGAGGGATTTCGTCCAAAACTGGACCAAGTTCTCCACTTTCAAAACCACTAACAAAGAGACATTGAGTATATTCATTGGTGTCCCTTGGAGTGGTGTCGACATCAGAAGGAATTTGAACAGGCTCGGAGATAGAGGCCCGAGCAGGAGTATTTGCAGCTTCATCTTCAGAAATAACGCGTCTCCTAGCTCTAGGTCTAGCTATTAGAGGGGTATCATCATCTTCATTATTCTCAGAATCTTCTTCTACAACTCTTCTCTTTGATAGCAAGGCTCGAGTTCTGTCCAAAGCAGTAGAAGAGCTAGAAGAAGCTCGAATGGCAATAACTATCTCACTAACATTCCTCTAATGCCAAATCCTGACAAAAAGAAGATACACAGTTAAAATCAAGAAAAAGGCTTAATATATAAAAAAAAATGCATAAAGAAATGCATACCGTGAGTTTTCACTCTCCAACCATGTAAATGGGAAATTGATTTCCAAGTTCTCGCCTCCATAGGCGCAGCTTTCAAAATTGAATCTACCCAACCACGAAAATTAGGAACGGGTTTCACATCTCCCATGGTTGCTACGGAAAATCAAAAAGAGACGAAATTAGAAAAGAAGTTGAAATTCTTAAAAATAGACACGGTAAGTGAAAGAAAACTTACGTGCAAAGTTCCACTTCTTAGGGAAGGGGGTATTTGTTTCACCCAACAAATCAACCGTACGTACGACAACGTAACGAGTATACCACCCACGATCCTTGTCATCCTCGGGGCTTACCAAAACCTTCTTACTTCTTGAAGTCAAGGTAAAAACCCCATGGCGAAATAACTTGGGATGGTATAAATGAATAAGATGGGTAAAAGTAAAGTTAACATTGGCTTTGGTAGAAAAATATCTCAAACAAGCCACAGCTCTCCATACTAGGGGGCAACTTGTGCTAAGCAAATTTTGAAAAAACGACAGAAGTCAAGTATAACTGGGTCAATAGCAGGATTAAATCCCAAAGTGAAGGGATAAGTATAAACAAAAGAAAATCCAATTCTGAAAGAAGAAATTCTCTGGTTTGGATTAGGAATCATCATACGAATATTATTTCTCCAGTTACAATCTTTACGAACAGTGGGAATCAAAGGCTCAGTTATTAGAGAAGGATAGGTGTCAGCTTTCTCTAAATTAATCACCTGTTCTTGAAGGGATTTTCTATCATTCCCAAAAGATAAGTCATTGGGTACAATTTCTTCGACTAAGGGTTCCTGGAGAGGTTCAGAAAGTTCTTTACCTTTAGAAGAAGGAGTCTTTGATATAGAGCTTCTAATGCCAGAACCAGAAGAAGGAGTGATAGAACCAGATGAACCACCACGAGTGGACCCTAGGCTACGAAGCCTACCTCCTCTGCCTCTTCTATATCTTACGGGTGCATTGAGGAAGTTATCAAGAATTGGGACTTTCCTAGGGTTAGGGTTTGAAGATGACATTGTTGAGAAGGGATGAATTAAAGGACAAACGAGCAAAAGTAAGTGATAAAGTGTTGGTTGAAGACTTGTGAAGAAGAAGACAAAGGAAAAGGGGTGAAATATGTATATAATAGCAACCGTCAAACTAAGGAGTGTAATAATGGTAAGCCTATAATAAAGGCAACTATCACTTCGTGAATAGAGGAGATGAAGAAACCTTGAAAATAGGTTGCAAAATTGCAGAACCAATCAGAAGATGACACGTGTACAGAGCATTAAATAGAAAAGACAACTGAAACGTCAGTACTGTCATAACATTGATTATGGCAAAAATTCCCTTTTATGAAGATCCACTTCTCAATTATTTAATTGATAAATAAATAGAAAGTGGGGGGACTATCTGTATTGGGAAAAAAATGAATTTATATTGAAGATGATGTGTCAAGACACGTAGGCTGGTCAAATGGTCAAAACATGATGATCATTTAAGAGGCACGGGCGACAACAGATACGGAGAGAAGAAAGTTAAATAGGCACGAGATGCTATTCAAATGATACGAGTCTCGTATCTATTTAACTCATTTAAAGCCAAGAGATCAGAAGAAATTGAAGATATGAATCTGATGATATAAAGGAGTCCAAATTCAATATTACATGCCAAATACATTAGGGAATTGGTATTGAATAGGAATGATTGTATAACGTTTCATTTAATGCTCATAATTGCCTCATTAAGACTAAGACATTACACATTTTCCTAGAATAATCAACTATAAAAGGAGAAGGTCTCAGCATTTGTAAACACGCGGAATATCATTGATATTACACTGAAATACAAACTTATTTACTGCTTTATTATTATTCTCAAAAGTCTCCTGATTATCAGTAACCCGATTTTTATCTTAAATTCTAGCTTTGGCCGAAATTCTATTTGTTGGTTAAACACCGGGTAATTGTAATGTATCACTACTCAAATGATATTACTGCTAAGGTATGATCTCCTCCTTTTTTTTCCATTTGAATTTAAAACTAACTTATTGCAGGCGTTTGATGGAAGGCGTCGGGGAACCTTTCTATACGAAGACCTTAGGTTTTAAAGCATGCATTGCACTTTTTTCCCTTAGATCAGATTTTGTCCCAAATAGTTTTTTCCTACCATGATCCAAAACCACGTGACCGGCACCCGACCTAACCAAACCATGTGATGCACCCAAATCATATGCATGAAAACCAATTTAACTGCGGAAGCTCCTTGAAAATCTTATACATTTTCAAGTTAAATGATAATATATTTTTCCATTTCAAAATTACATATGACGCCCTTTCATAATAATAATAATGAGACTAAATAAAATATATTTTCATGAATGTAATGTACAATCCCATTACTACAACCTTTCATAAGGAAGAACATGATAGCTACCACGAAATAAAAGTGATGATTCGTAATACCTCGGAAAGAGAATAATCCTGGCCTAACCGTATGCCACATATCATACATCATCCTGAAATATGTAAAGTAAGCAGGGCCCTGGAAGGGGGGCCCTAAGGGTTGAGTACATCACATCGGTATTCAATAAGTGTCATAGACTCTCTATAACTTAAGTTCTTGGGACAAACTTTATAAAAAAATAATGCACCAATAACGATAAGAAATTTTATCAATTCATGACCCTTGTTATTTTAAATAACAAGCAAGTGAAATATAACCCACAATATAGACTTTTAAAACATTTACATCAATCCAAGATTTTGGATAAATCGTACAAAATCATTACATATTCTTTAAGTCATCGAAATCTCTTTCGGCTCTTTAGGGCTAAACATAAGAAATCATCCTTACCTTTCACTGGGAGTACTATACCATCACCGACATAAAAAAGTCAACTAGGTTATGTACATAGTGGCAAGTATCATATACTATACTTGCTCAGGTCGTCTCATCATAGTGCCATAAGAATCGACTCATCCATGCTAATAATAGCACAAAATAGTACTCTCTCAAGGAAGAGTACTCTGCCGTAGTCTATACCACAAAATGGTCATCTACGCCTACACCGGCACGTGTAGTTTCATGACAACGAACATAATATATCCGAAGTCAATCTCGGTGAACAAAAGTAACTCCCAAAATATTTGATACTTTAGAAATAGATTCACAACATAGTAGCTAATTATGTGCTACCTAAGGAGAATTCAACAGTATCTAAATATTCTTTTCAATAAACCTCGAATACTGGGAGGGCATCACCCTCAGAGGTTATATTTTCAAGGAAAATACTTCATGCCAAAGAGGGCCTCGATATGAGAACTTTATAACGGGCCAAATGGTCAGATGACTTAAGCTATCTTCCGATCGGTAGCTCATGGTATCAGTTATTACCTTAGTCTTTCATGGGTGTTATGGAATATCCATGATACAATCTTCTAACAGTTCAATCCTTTTTCTATGTCCTAGGCTCAATTCTTCTTTTAACTTATACCGAAGTCTTCTATGGCTGTACGATTGTCAACAAATATAATGCTCCAAAATCTTGGGTGTATCCATAACATACTAACCATGGATCATTGATCGAATAATTCCATTTGTTCCATCTCAGCTTTCTTTAAATGTATGCAATTACTTTTCTGGTCTTTCTGCCCCTTGTTGCGTGCATACTTATCTTATCCTAGTTCCCTCACATGCCAAATTTTTCGTGCAACTCATATAGTCTCGAATATTACCTTCGATCTTTCTCCCCTTTCATTAGCCATAGTATGTGTCACTTTCTTTTGGAGGGCATACAATTTTTATTGTGAGACTGCTTTTACATGACAATTTCTTAGGTCACTGTGCTTAGGTTGAAGCCGTCTTCCTCATTTCCTCAGCTTGTCCTTCACTGTAGTACTTAGGGAGGATCCTCTGACTCTTGTAAAGATGTGTGTATACTTGACGGACCTTCTGCTTTCCTTCCTTGTCTATACTTATCTGTAGTTACTTATCTTCATGCCCTTGTTCTTGTGGGGTTGCTCTAGACTGATATTTTGACTGTCTTCCTAGTGGTACTCTCTTTTATTTCCGTAACACTCATACAATACCTTTTAAACTTCCCCAACTCCTATATGCATATATCTCAAGTATTACAATGTTATAACTGTGGAGCTGAATTCTCTATGTTGGGAAGCTCTTTGAAAGGAGGTTGCATGATCTGCTGATTTGTCCGTAACTTCTTGTTTAGCCATAACTAGGATCTTCCTGATCAATTACTAACTACTCGTTGGCCCATTTTCATATCAATATTCCTCGTAATTTTTCTTGGGTTATTTCCTTTGTCTTAACTTACGTCTCGCACTGGCTCCTTTTCTATCAATAACATCTCGGGCAGAGACCCTTACTTCCTCTCATTGACGTCGTATTTGCATAATATTCTAGAATTGTAGCATATACGTAGGAGTTGAATAAGTGTAATCTCATTCCTTTTTCGTGTTTACAACATTCTTCATTTATTACTCCATATTCCCCCTTTTAGGAGAGTACTAAGACTTAGAGCTATGACGACCTGCCTATAGATATTTTTCCTCTTCATCTTTGGCGTCTTCTCACATTATCAATGACTCTTACTCACCTTGCAGTAATCCTTTTGTACCAAGTATAACAAAATCCCTTGCCCGCGATGGTGACACTTAGTGTAACTGGCACATACAGTCTCTTAAGCTTAGCTTTGCTCACATTGCTTGCTTTAGGGAAGCGTCTCCCTGAATGACGATTTTCTGAATTCATCATGGATCTTCTTCTATTGTCCATTCTATTATTGTCGGAATGCAATCTGCAATTCTCATGATGCTGACTATCATCAAATCACTCAGTTCCTTATTCATATTTGGTTTATATTGTTCGCCAATCCATACTGGTTCTATTTTCTGGGGTAAGTTTTCCTCTTGGTAATCGCTCTAGAGTTGCGAACTTATTTCTCGAAATGAGGACATGACTGTATGGCCTATACTCTTTTGTTGTCTTAAGGCATGTCACCTCTTGTCTGTTTCTTCACTTGACTATAGATCTTGTAATATTGTCATCTTTTGATATACCGTTGCCATCCATGTACCATATCTTGCTCATAATGCTTCATTAACTCTTTTTTTATTTCCTGCTAATATTTATGCTTACCACTTTATTCTAAAAATTAGAATAAGACATTCTTTTGCTTTCAGCTTCCCTTTGCTCCATCCAGTGGCTCTTCAAGTTGCTTAACGTTCTCGCTTTACTAGGGACGCGAGCCACATTAAGGTAATATATATCCCCTCAAGACTTATAGTGCATGTCTGTGTAATACTTATATCTGGCTGCACTATTTTAGAGTGTACCACATGGGTGTCTCATAAAAAGATTTATTAGCACATCTACAATATTCTTCGAAAATGTCAACTTACGCAATAAATGCATCCATCATATCTTCTTATACTACTTTTGTTAACCCCCATAGGGCATATCTAGAATGGGTGTGACCAATTGTATATACCTCTATTACTATTGAATATAACTCAAAAGGCTTATATTCCTCTGCCTCAATTATAAACATTGTTAATCTTCATTAACTGGGTACCTCGTACCGTTTTTCACCTTTCTCCTTTTACTTATGGAAATTTATACTTATCTACTTAATCTCTTATTGTCCTTCACCATAAAGATGGATAGGCATTCTTGCCTTAAGGCTTCTTATCAAGAAGTTTATACCTTTCAGTATACCCATAATCTGCTAAGGACCTCATATTTACCTATCGTAGGCATCATACAAAAATCCAGTTCCCCTGACTTAGCTCTTCCACAACTCTCTCTCTTTCCAACCTTCTTTTCGGATGTAGGCATCGTCTTATTACGAAAAAAATAGAATTTCGGAATTTGAATTCTTATAAATAAGCTCTACCACACGATCTAGAGTAAGAAGAAAGAGTGACAATCCAAAAGGCCATGTAGCCTCCTGCTTATAAGTGTGGTGCACAACATGCCCATAAACAAGACTCTACTAGACACGACTTGCAGACTCCCTAGGACAGAACTGCTCTGATACAACTTTTGTCACGACCCAAACCGATGGACCGCGACTTGCACCCAGTACCTTACCCAACCGAGTACCAACATAATGTATCTTTCTGATTACTTTATCATATACACGTGATATACGGGCCTAATAGGCCAACATGATCATTTATAAATTCAAAACATAGGCCGGCATGGCCATACAATCTTTCACATACACGACATATGTCTACAAGCCTCTCAAAGTACATAAATGTCATAAATATTGGGATAGAGTCCCGCCATAACAAACAATACACGTCTAAATCATATCATCCAAACAAGCAACTCCAAAGTAAATTGAGCGTACCAACATCTTCCGCTGAGCTGATAGCCTACTTGGAGGGCTCTCGACCTGTCTATCGGGACCTGCGGGCATGAAACGCAACATCCCCAGGTAAAATAGACGTCAGTACGAAAAATGTACCGAGTATGTAAGGCACATAAATAAGTACATAACATACATGGAAGAAATATAAAGTACTTGACTCAACCTGTAAGTTTGAATAACTCTGTAAATCATGAAATACTTTTAGTGTCATACATATGCGTATGAATGTCATGTCATGCATAGGTACATGTCTCATAACATCATCAGCCTCTGAGGGCATCCCATCATATCATCCACTGTGGGCAAAATCATCAACGTATACCAGCTGATCAGGTGGTGGTGCGTATATAACGCCATAAACTTTCTCATATCGCATATACATATAGATATACATACATACATATATAAGCGTATATAATGTCATCTGAGTCATATTTTAGCCATTGTGGGCAACATCATCATCATATACTAACTGATCAGGTGGCGGTGCGTATATAACGCCATAACCTTTTTCACATCCCATATATATATATATATATACATATATATGCGTATATAACGTCATCAAGTCATGGGTCTATGCACATGAATGCAATGCATGAAAAATATGTTAATAAAAAATTTCAGAGCTTCATAAGATCATTTTCCCTTTGAGTAATATCATAAAGTAAACTCTTTTCAACTTTCCTATTTTTCTAAGACCCATGAACAGATGATAAAATATTATGACATACGGAAATTCAAGAACATAGATATCTCTAATACTTATATGAATAGAGCCATTTACGAAATTTGTGCATTTGCACGTTTCATTCGTATCGTATGGATCATACCAAAAAAAAAAAAGGAATAACCTTAATATATATGTTTCTGCAAAATTCTTGAACGAAACCTATGCTTGAAGATTGGATTGAAACGAAATTTGGACTGAAATTTCAATTGAAACCTTTTGAATTGATGAACGAACTGATTTTGTGGTTCAAGACAGAATGAATTGTTTGTTTTTACGTTTTTGGTTCACACAGAATGCAAATGTAAATTGTTGTTGCTCTTCAAATTTCATTTGAAATTCATGTGGCTATGGGTGTTGACGAAATGGATTCCCGCCCAACATTCTTGGTCTTGAAAACCAAAGTAATGAAACGAATGTTAAAGATCTTAAATGGACCAAAGGCAGATTGGATAAACATTAAGAGCCCGTTTGGCCAAGCTGCCAAAATCTGCTTATTTTGAAAAGTACTTTTTTTTAGAAGTACTTTTTCCGAAAGTACTTTTAAAAAAAAAAAACAGTTTGTATTTGGCCAATTCATTTAAGAAGTATTTTTTGTAATATTTGATAAACAAATTGTGTTTGGCCAATCTTTCTAAAAAGTACTTTTGAGTGTCAAATTACCAAAAAGGACAGTACAAAGGTCTTTTAATTATTTTGAAAAGAAAAATAAACTTAAATATTTATCGTAAGATACTTTTATTACTTTATTTTATTTAATTAAAATATGAAACATACAGTAAACATACATATTAAAGATTTAAATTAATTTTACATGTATAGTTATACCAAAGCGTATTATATTATTTTGATTAATTACTTATTGTTACATGATGACTTGAATAATCAAAATACATCATTCAATATGAATTAGAAGTCTATTCCACAAATTACTATATATTGATAATCCACAATAAAATAATAAATAAAATTATTTACATATGATAATATTTTTTAATAATTTCATCTCTACTTCTATCGCACAACGCCTCCATATTAGTACAAGACTTGCCTTGCATTTCTAAAGGAATAACAGAAGGCTCATTTCCTTCCTCAATCTCTGCAATAATATCTTTATTAGCATAACAGTTGAATTTCTTATTGGTAGAAGAATATTATCGGATGAAATTACGTATAGCCATGGTAGTTATAACTAGATGATTCTAAGTGTCAAACTTGAAAGATGGCGTTAAGCGTAAAATAGAAATATAATCTTAAATATATTTAAAAAACTTGATTTCATAAAAAAATGATTTAACTCAAACTCGAAAAGAGTAACTAATTATTAACAACACATAATGTATAATTTCGTTTAGAAGAATTTAAATTCAAAAAGAAATTAATTATTACCTAACCTAACTAACTTTGTACTAAATTACCAAATGGCCTATTGTGAGGCTATCAATTGGCTTAACGTGGATGCTTTTTCTTCTTCTTTTAATAATAACATAAATAGATTATGCCATGCTATTGTAAATTTATTACCTATTTGTAAGTAATTTTTACAAATTAGATTTGATAAATATTTTAAAGATTTGGGAACTAATAGCATATAATAGAAGAAATTATAAATGATTATTTTGTAGGAAGAGAATTGATAATCCAAGGAAGGATATCGATAATTTGCTTTAGTGTGAAAAAAGAAGAAGATAAATTGGAAAGTTACAAGACATTACACAAATAAAAAATCAAAAACAAGAAAAGTCAATAAAGAATTTGTAAAGTTACAATATGATTCATGTATATGATATCTTTAATTTTAAAAGAATGGTAAAAACTAGAAACAAAAATGAAAAGAAAAAATTTAAATCAATAAGGGATAATTTGGACAATATAAATTTATGGTGAGGATAGTTTTGTCTTGAAGAAATTAATTTACTGCTTCTGCTTCTTCCCAAAAGCAGAAAAACTGCTTCTGCTGCTGGCCAAAAGTACTTCTCCGTCTTGGCCAAACAACTTAAATTTTTTGAAAAGTACTTTTTTTCAGAGAAAAAAATACTTCTAGCCTCCAAGAAGCTTGGCCAAACAGGCTCTACGTCTTTCTAAGACTTAGCTTTCTAACACCTAGAATTATGACTACTTAGTCATTTTCTAGGTGTGTGGCTTATTGCCACGTGGGGTAGGGGTGAGATGTTAATTTTTATCCACTTATTAGTTAATCGTGTAATATTTTGTTACCCGATAATTAATCCATTACCCGCATAATTTAAAAATTATCACAAATTACATAAATTCTATTTATTTTTAAAATACTTCGCATGGTCATATGGTACCTTGCATGCTACCAATTCATAATTATCGCGTATTATCGCTCGACCAGTATTTTATTTCAAATTGGCCGCTTTCAACGAAACTCATTTTCTTTAATCCATGTATCCCTTTATCCTTCATAACACTTATTTATTGCTTGTTATAAATCGCATAAATATGCTAACCTTCAGATAATCGCATCCCCAAACCTATGTCAATTAACTGAAGATGAAATTTGAACGTAGGAAAAATGCGAGATGTAACAGTCTTCAGGCTTCGAAGCCCTCTTCCTATTGTTATCTTTCCCCGATTTTTGGACCGGGGACTCGGTCTCTTCCCCGGGCGGGGCTAGCCTTACCTCGGAGACATCTCCGATGCCTGTACAAGTGAAGAATAAGCATAAGTGAGATAACATCTCCAATAAAAATGGGAAGCATAAAAAACCTGGGAGAAGAACTAATCATGGTGCTTGGCTTCCCATTTGCCCTTCGACAAGTCACGCCATTTGCGCTCGTCATACGAGAAGGATGCGGCTAATTTCCGGACCCAGTCTTCGAGGTCAAGGATCGCATGAGGTATCTAAGCGACAATTGGAAAAAAGGTAAAGGCATTACAAAAGGTGGAAACGGAACATAAGAAGATATTGGAAAAAAGACTTTACTTACGATTGGGTTTCATTTCTCCGGGAACGGCATTTTCCCCTTGGGGATGACACCCGAGGTCCTCATTCGAACAAACCAGCTCATCTAGCCTCGGTCCTTATCCTTGTCATTGCTAGTAAAGAAGGCTTTGCTTGATCGATGCTGAATTTTGATCAACTCTCGAAAAAACTGAGGTTGATACAGTCGAATAAGGTGATTGAGGGTAAACTCTAATCCCTCGGCCTTGCTAGAGAAGTAGCGGAGCATAATCCCGATACGCTAGAAAGAGGGATGGATCTGGCTGAGGGTAACTTCATATCTTTTGCAGAAGTCAATCATGATTGGATCAAAGGGACCCAGTGTGAAGGGGTAAGTGTAAACACTTAGGAACCCCTCTACATGAGTAGTAATGCTCTCCTCGGGGTTAGGGATGTGTACCACGACCTCGTTCCCCCAGCCAGAGTCTTTTTTCATGGCCTTGAGATGCTTCTTCGTTATCGAACTAATATATCGGGATATATTCTCTCATCGGCCTGGTATTGCGGGGGGTTTTCAATGTTAAAGTCTTTATTTATCACGCAGTGACCAGGAATAATCTCGTGAAGGGCCAGCGCCATATGTTTGGCCAACCGGGAAGTTTGGGGAACTATCTTTGAAGTTTTAGCCATTGATTTGAGTTAGAGGAAGTGGAGATAGGTGGAATTTGGTATTTTCTAACACTAAAAGGAACGGGAGTAGCGAATAATGAGAAAAGAGATGAAAAGAATGAGATATATAAGAAGTTTAGAGGTGGTTTGAAGATTGAAGTAAAGCTTTCTCCGAAATTAAATCTTGTATTTATAGGTGAGCGGCAACGGTTCAACGACACTAGTGGCTGACCACCACTGGAGAAGCATTTAATGTTTTGGGGAAGCAAACCGACGGGACGTTTCGGTCATTTCGAGTGCCTACGTTACGGGAATGATGTAATCATCAAGTGCTCCGGAAAATCTAGGTTCAAATCGTTTCTTATCATTTTACCCTAAGAAAGGGAGGATTATCTGTATACGGTAAAATCACGTGTCCCCTATTTTATGGGCTCGAGTGTTCACATCGAGGAACAGAGGGCTCGTATCGAGGAATATACTCAGTACGGATCGGGTTCGAGTACGAGGATAGAATACAAGTCTCAAAAATCGAAGTTCACGATGAATACCGAAGTCGAGTATGATCAACCGCGAGATGGTACCATTATGGGTTTGTAACAGAAAGAGCAAGATTATAACCACGTCCCCAAGATCATGGCATAAATTTCGGATTAGATTCATACGAGTTAGTACGAATCCGTACTAGGCGGTTATACAACTGTCCTAATAAGATTTTTTACTGTAAATAAAAATGTACCTTATTTATGATTCCCCTATTATATATGTCATGACCCAAAATCCACTACGGGTCGTGATGGCGCCGGACACCATTGTCAGGCAAGCCAACACTAAATAACTAGTAATTTCTCATTTTAGATATTTCTGAATTCACTTCTTTTATACATTTAAACAATAAAGAATAAATTCTACTAAATAAATAATGATATTTTTAACAATTTCAAAATACTAACTACTCCCATAGACATCCCAGAACCCGGTACACAAGTGCATGAACAATTACTAAGGAATCGAATAAAGTACAATAACTGTCCGAAATATAAATTGGACATAAAGTAAATACAATACGCTGAATGAGACTATATTGGTTGCGGGTCGCCTCGAGAAATGTAGCTCAACTAGTCCCTTTATCATCCATACTGCTACGCCCAATAGGCCACTAGAAATACATGTGCTTGTGTAACAAAAATACACAGTAAGTATAGCATGGGTACGAAAACAATGTGTACCCACTAAGTATTCCGTCTAATCTCGAAGAAGTAGAGACGAGAGGTCGACTTCGACACTTACTAGCGGTCCAATAATGATACGTCTATAATATAATAAATCGAGAATTTTTATAAACAGGATTGTATTTCAATAGAATGAAGCAAGGAAAAAATTCTTCCTTTTATAGGAAATTCTCAAATTTCTTTTCATCATTTATACATTTATTCTCAAGTCAGGGAGAGCAAATATGAACATCTATAAATCTGAAGGCAAACAATATAAGCATGCGCAAATCATGTCGAGGAAGTACGATCCAATCCAATAATATTTAAACTGTGCATTGCCAGAGGGTCGAATGACGCGAACCATAGATGTATCTATTACCCCGCTCGCGAATCATACATGTGATGCGGTCAAATATAAATAAACACAATAATCAGTCATTCAAGAATTCATCAGGGAATAATTATCCAAAGAAAAGTCAATTCTCTTTTAACAATTCAAGAAAATGAAGTTTAATCTTTTTAGAAATTCATTTACTATTTCGATGTGATTTAAGCAATTCAAACTGTCAATAAGATTACAAATATTCCAAGTATAGCATGTTTTTGGGTCCTAGACTACCCGGACTTAAACATAATAGTAGCTATGCACAGACTCTCGTCACCTCGTGCATACTTAGCCACCATAAATAGGAGCACAAATCCAATTAATTCACCTATGGGGACAATTCCCTCTTACAAGGTTAGAAAGGAGACTCACCTCACTCCGAAGTCCAATGACCAGCTTCCAAGCCCTTCCAACGACTCAAACCGATGCCCCGACACTCCAAAACTAGCCAAATAACGGGCAAACCCATGAAAATACACTCTAATATTCATAACAATTCAATTTATATAAAATCCCAACTCCACTCTAAAAGTTGACAAAATCGCCCTCAGGCCCACGTGCCCGAATTTCAAAATTTTTTGAAGATAAAGTTTACTTATAACCCCACGAACTCAAATATGTAATTTACTCTTAATATTCCCAAAATCATGGCCAAAATCTGAAAATACCTATCCTAGGGTTTTCCACCAAAACCCCAAGTTTCTACAAATTTTTCTTGCTCAAATCCGTAATAATATCATGTATTTAACTCACAATGGTTGGGATTAACTTACCTCATGTTTGATGATGAAATCCCTATCTTGAAGCTCTCCTAAAATCGCCTAAACAAGAGAAAAATAGAAGAAAATAGCCAAGACCACCGATTTAAAGAACCTTACTGCCTCTAGCTGCGATTACACAACCGCTTCTGCAGTTCCGTAGGTGTGGCCCCTCTACCGCTCATGTGGTTTCTCACTAGGCTCCCTTTTTTGCTTCTGCGCCTCAACTACCGCAGGTGCGGTCCCGCTTTTGCGACTACATGACCGCATTTGTGGTCTCTTCACTTCTGTCCAAACACCGCATCAGTGTCCTTCCTAGCCGATTCTACGGCTCCGTACTTGCGGTCCAAGTCTAGCAGGTGCGGTTACACCAGAAGGCAGCAGCTTCAGCTCTTCCTCCAAATTCCAATTCGATTTGTTAACCATCCGAAATCCACCCAAGGCCTCGGGAACCCGTCCAATCACACCAACCAGTCCCACAACATAACATAGACCTACTCGAGGTCTCAAATCATATCAAACAATGCTAGAACCATGAATCACACTCCATTTCAAACTTGATGAACTTCTAGAACTTTAAACTTCTTCATTCGATGATGAAACCTACCAAATCACGTCCGATTGATCTCAAATTTTGCACACAAGTCACATTCGACATTATGGACCTACCCCAACTTTCGGAACTGGATTCCGATCCCAATATCAAAAAGTCCACTTCCGGTCAAACTTCTCAAAAACCTTCAAATTTCTATCTTTAGCCAAATGGCTCCAAAATGACCCACGTATCTCTGAATTCATTTCCGATCGCGCTCCCAATACCATAATCACCAAACAGAGCTATTTCCAGTCTTGGAATCCCAAACGAACATCGATAACACTAAAATTCACTTCAACCCAAACTTATAAAATTCTTCCAAAAATGCTAACTCCCACAATAGGTGCCGAAACATTTCCGGGTCTTCCAAAACTCGATTTGGACATACGACCAAGTCCGAAATCATCATACGAACCTGCTAGAACCTTCAAATCCCGATTCCGAGGTCGTTTACTCAAAAATCCAATCTTAGTCAATTCTTTCAACTTAAAGCTTCCGAAATGAGAATTTTCTTTCCAAATCGACTCTGAACTTCCCGAAATTCAATTCCGACCCCGTGTACAAGTCATAATACCTGAAGTGAGGCTGCTCATGACTTCATACTGCTGAATGATGCGATAGAGCTCAAAGCGACTGGTCGGGTCATTACAATATAAATGGGACCCCCAATCATTTGAAACCATAATCATCATTGGCAACATAATATACTCTCTTACTTTCTTGCTCATTGCTCACTAGAATTACCCTTTAAGTTTATTGTTCTTGACCTACCTCGAGGTCACCTTTGCTCGAGGTTGAGATTGACTTGCACACTTGTTTGATTTTACTCACTTCTTTTATTTATACATTAGATTCTTGGTTATTAATTAGTATTGAACTAAATCATATACTTTTAAAATCATAAACAAGTTTAATTGTTAATTGTATTTTCGAGATAAACAACTTAATATCCATTCACAAGTCTAGGGGTGGCAAACTGGTGGGTCGGTTCGGATATGAGCGGGTAAAAAATGGATAATTCAAAAAATGGATAAATTTTTCGACTCAACCCATATTTAATACGGATAAAAAATAGGTTATTCGGCGGATGATATGTTATCCATATTAATAACCATATTATCTATGACTTAGTGAATATGATCACTATTGGGAGAATTCCTAGTCTCCCAACCTTGAGGAGTTTTCAATTTGAGGCTTCACAAATGTAAAAGTTAAACCCATTAATTATCCATTGGTTATCCATTTGATTATCCATTTTTTAAGTGGATAAT
The DNA here is from genome assembly GCA_026770625.1 of Nicotiana glauca. Classification (NCBI taxonomy): domain Eukaryota; kingdom Viridiplantae; phylum Streptophyta; class Magnoliopsida; order Solanales; family Solanaceae; genus Nicotiana; species Nicotiana glauca. Next base: position 37,433 of record MU706844.1, read on the forward strand.
ATGGTTATTATCCATATTCATCGACCCGTTTTTAAAATATTCATTATACAACTCATTTTTTAATGAATAATATGGGTGAATAAATTTTTCTTTTAATCAATTAGCCACCTCTACACACAACCATTCTTCAAATAATGTGTCAATGCTTGTTCAACACTTGCATCTCATCCGACCCTATTAATCTCAGCAAATTTTTTTTTATATATGTTAAAACGATTATATGTTTTGCTTGGAAATCTTAAAATCAAAAGTTTGATGAGGGTATTGGTTGAGTATTCCGCTCATGTACCCGTTAGCTTTCCATCAACTTCAAATCTTCGACCCACCTCTGTTTGCATGCCCTCGTGTGCATGAACATTGCATGTTAATAGCATTCTATCTATGTCTTGTGAGTACGCTGTACGTAGTCTTATTAAGGTTAATCGACAACCCATTACTGTTGATAAAATGAGTACTTATATAAACATCTATATTTTGGAGAAAGACTAATACTAGGTCATCATTATCTTTCCTTATATTATTAATTTGTGTCAACAATGTATTGATAGAACACCAATATTATCAACTGGTTGACTCACTTGCATGCATTGTCTTCTAGAAATTCATTTAAAGGAATTCAAAAAGAGAAAAAGAAGAAGAAAAAAAGGGAAAGAGCTAGGCTCCCTTGTGTCTAGCTAGGAGATTCAACAATTTGTGTTCTCTCTTGGTTTTTTGGTGATTCTTGAACGCACCGTACTAATGATATCATAGTCACAACCGTAAGGGGTCGTTTGATTGGGAAATAAGTTATTTCATGATTATTTATCCCGAGATTAGTTATCCCACTTTATTATAGGGACAAATCCGGGGATAACTAATCCGGTGATTAATTATATCACGATTTTTTCTCAACCAAACATATGATAAATTCATCTTAAATTTAATCACGAAATTAATTATCCCTTATCCCTCGTACCAAACGAGCCCTAATAGTTTGGAGGAGTAATGATTAGGGTAACTAAGAGAATTGAGCTTGAATGCAAATTAGTTAGAGTTACTGTTGGAAAATATTATTGGGTCGGATCCACTCTAAGGAATGCTAGATGACTCATAAGCCTATTAATTAGTCATCCTTTTAAATCCTACTTATAACTTATAAATACATCATTATGTATGTAGAAAAAAGAGAGGGTTTTTTCTCAAAATTTATTACAATAAATACTATGAAAAATATTCTCGACTTCTAAGAATGGATTTGCAGGCCGTGGATAAAGGGAGTTCATCCATCTTATGCGGATTCCCGAAAACCGGTGATACAAGTTGTGGTTACTGCAGATAATTAGTCTCTGCTAAAGAGAAACATATAAATTGTTAGATGTTGTCCAGATTTTCTTACCATTGATTTTCCTATTTCATGAAGGAAAGGACAACATATTTAACATGATTGGATTTTTCTTTTCCTAGAAAGAAAATATAATTCTTCCATATTTGGCTAGTCCCTTTTCTTGTAGGAAAAGGTTTGGAGTTCTATAAATTGAAGATTTGTCTTTCTCATTCAGCAGCATCCACTATGTAGCCATAAGGGCTGTGAGAGTCGTATTTAGGGGAAGAACTTTATTGGACAAGTGTTAGTGTGTCACTTGTGTTTGCCTCTTCGTGAGGTTGTTCTCTCGATATTTTGTACTCTCTTTTTATATAGTGGATTGCTCATCTCCGCCGTTGACGTAGATCAGTTGACCAGACCACGTTAAATATTTGTGTCTCTTTTGGTATATTTCTCTTTTGATGCCCGATTTATCATCGTTCAATTATTGCTTTACTAGCTTCCGCATGACATCTGAATTTTTTCCGATCCTAACAAGTGGTATCAGAGCGAGTTTCAAGACAGGTTCATTTTGGCGGGTTCAGTTCTAGCCGCAACATATTTGACAATAATCGTAATTTTTATTTGAGAAATTTAACCGGTGTGCTACGCGCGTTGAGATAAACTTTGTGGCGGAGATTTGGAGATGCGACATATTGAATGTTATGTGAAGAAGGTGGATCAAATTTATTTTGTCAGAAAATTCAGGCCAATGGGGAAAATTGTTAGGTGTTGTCTAGATTTTCTTATTATATTTGATTTTCCTATTTAATGAAGGAAAAGACAACATATTTACCATAATTGGATTTCTCTTTTCCTAGAAGGAAAATATAATTCTTCCACATTTGGCTAGTCCCTTTTCTTGTAGGAAAATGTTTGGAATTCTATAAATTGAAGATCTGTCTTTCTCATTCAGCAGCATCCACAATGTAGCCATAAGGGGTGTGAGAGTCGTGTTTAAGGGGAGAACTTTATTGGATAAGTGTTAGTATGTCACTTGTGTTTGCCTCTTCGTGAGGTTGTTCTCTCGATATTTTGTACTCTATTTTTATATAGTGGATTGCTCATCTCCGCCGTGGACGTAGGTCAGTTGATTGAACCACGTTAAATGTCTGTGTCTCTTTTGGTATATTTATCTTTTTATGCCAAATTTATTGTTGTTCAATTATTGCTTTACTAGCTTCCGCGTGACATCTGACTTTTTTTCGATCCTAGCATAAATCTCCTAAATTAATATTTACTGTTAACTACTTCAATTACCATAATATCCAATTCTATAAGGATATTAACTTTAACCTACAATTTTAAGGTATCATTGTCGCTAAGTTTGGGATGAATAAGATCATTCTATCCTTAATTAAAGCTTAATAACTTTGAGGTTCGACCCTTGAGAGAGAAAAAATATTCCGATAAAGATTGTTTTTTCTTTTAAGGTATACGATGTGAATGTGAATTAATCAGAGCCCCGAACAACTACATATCACATATTAAGTAGGAAACCAAAAAGGCTAATATTAAAAGTTATATATTCTAGTTAGCAACTGATCACCAAAGAATGTGGTACAGTGGGTGAGACTGCACTTCTCTTAATCAGAATTCTCGAGTTCGAGCCTTGGGTACGGAATTTTTTTTGGAGGGAGCACTTCCCCCCGAATGGGCCCCTATGCAGTGTGAATCCGAATATAATCGGACTCTAATACGGATATCGGACACCGAATGAAAAACCCAAAAAAAAAGTTAACAACTAATTCGTGTTACCAATAAACAACTGGGCTGTGGGTGGGCTTTATGCGCGTGGGGTTGGACAGCACCTTGTACCGGGAATAACCAGGTAAAATAACCCAAGATGAGTTGAAAAGTCTTTACGCTTTCCGCGTAAGAGTTCAACTACAAGAGCAGCTTTGCAATGTTTCCTTTATATTGGCACTGTCCAAGTAAGCAGGGGCGGTGCTAGTATACCAAAATATGATTCCATCGAATTCAGTAGTTTTAATTCGAAATTTATATTTATTTTAAAAAATTAATCAAATATATACTCTATTTATTTAAATTTATGTGAATATATTTTTTTTAGTTCGTACAAAAAAAATGATTCATTTTCTTATTCAGAAATAATTTATCTTTATGCAATAATTTATAGCCACACAAAATATACGATGGCTAGAAGGCTTGAATGCTTAAACTTTCTATCCATAGGGTAATTACAGTGATAAGTTGTTACAGTAAATTGTAGTAGGCGGATGTTTCTGTAACTGCTTAGAAGTTCTGTAGTTGCTGAGAGTTTTGAGGATTCATGCCTAACTCTAGAGCTTTTTGTTGCTTAGATACCTGTACATAACTTCTTTGGTGAACTAAAAATTTATTTACCTAAAAAAAAAAAAAAAAATATTTTGAGCTTCATTACATCACAAGCTCAAAATTTTTTTCTCTTTTCTCCGTGTCTAGTCAAATGAGTCCACATAAATTGAAACAAAGAAAGTATAAATTATTAGTTTAGAACTCAATCACTTAAAAATATTAAAATCACGAACCTAAGCTTCCAATCCTAATTTCGCATCTGCAAGTAAGTTTACCTAAGTTGGAGCACATAGACTTACACCAAATGTTGTAATTTTAACCTGAATTCTCATTTTGTTATTTCTAATACCTCAATCACTAGGCCATCACCCTTGGGGACAAAAACCAATGAGATAAAGGGGCAAGCTTTTGAATTAAATTAGGTAGTAAGTAACTTTCATATGAACCAATTTTCGTTAAAAAGAAAAACCAAACTAAAAGGCGCAAGTATAATATTTCAATTCACATGTTACAGAGGTAAACCTAAACAATTGCTTATAAATTTATTTGATTTATTCTGATTTTTCCTCAACGGCATATGAACCATATTTTATCAGTAAAACAATGAAGACAATAAATGCAAGGTCAGTATAAACCTAACTTCATTTAGTTCTAAAATCAAGAAGACAAACATTGTTTTATCCATAGACTTCTACTTGTTCATAATGGATTTGATAGGCACCTTAAGAAATGATAAATAAAATACATATTTTTATAATAATAATAATAATAATAATTTTAAGAAGTCTTGAAAACTAGTTTGGGAAAATGAATAGTTAATGATAATTAAGGGTAAGACAAAAAAAATATATATAATTTTTTTATTTTGTTAAAACTGATAAGTAAAAATAAAGATTTGTAGTATAGTTTGATAAGTAAAAGTGTATGGAAAGAGTATTTGAGAATTTCCCTAGGTCCTACATAGCACTAGAATAATTTTATTTTAATCACAGAGAGTCAGCATACACTAAGTAGTCTTATAAAAAAAATATCACAACCAAAAAAGAATTCTCACACGTTTTCAATGCTCACTTTTATAATTTTTTTCCCATTGGGATATTCCTATTTCCTTCCCTTGTTCATTTTCACATGTATTCTAAGCTTTTTTATATGTGGTTAGGGCGTACATTCGATTTATCGATTCGATTTTGACCCTTATCGATAATTACTTATTGATTATCGATTTGTACATATGCTTATCGTTATTGTTTCAATAAGTTTTCGATTTTTTCGATTTCGATTTCGATTTATCGATTTTTGGGGCTTATCAATTCGGTTCTCGATTACACCAATAAAAAAATTAGCGGGATTCCATGAAAAGTATATCGTTATAAACACGCCTAACTAATATGAGACAAAAAGAAGCTAAAATAAGACTAACATCATTTATAGCATAAAAATTGTTTCAACAAGCACATGCAACGAAACTAAAGTAAGCGATCAAATGTATGCCACCAACACTCCAACGATATAAAAAAAATATATCATCACGACTAATTTTATTTTCCATTAATTTGAACTTCATTCCCTTGAGTTTTAAATATGATCATTCCTTAAATGTGGTAGAGAAAATAATAGGGTTAGGGACTTAGGGTAAAGGAAAGGGTACTATAGAATAAGGGTAAAAAAAAAATTATTAAAAAATTATATTTTTTTCTTTTTAATATATATTATCGGTTTATCGATAAACCGAAAAGGACAAATCGAAATCGAAATCAATAACTCGATACGGAAAATTTCGAAATCGAAATCGATAAATCGATAACAAATAATCGATTCGATTTATTGATAAACCGATTCGAATGCACACCCCAATATGTGGTTATTCTATAATTGTTTAATTAGGGTCAAACGAGAATTATATCTGATGATGCTAAATATTAATGAAAGATTTAGTCAATTATATTGTTATATAAAACAATTGGAAGAATAAGTGGAACCAACATAAGCCAAACCATGGTTCTTATTGCTTACCTGAGTTATTTTCTCGAAACAAAAAATATATGAATAGTGAACTGGTTAACTGACCAAATTAACTAGACTATTTATGTAATGATTATTTTCCACCTTAGATGAGCTGTTGACTCTATGAAACCAATTTGTAGGCATTCAAGTATTATTGGATTTATCCATAAAATAATTTGTATTATTATTAAATTCAAGATAAATTAATCCAAATAAATATCATAGACTAATATGATTGTATTAATTATTTATGTTCAATAAAAATAAATTTTATTGAAAGTTCATTCATGAAGGCCCACATATTTCAAATTTCGGCTATTCACTAAAATAGCCAATTTAATTGGCTACAATTGATGAGCCCACTGTAATAAGTTCAACGTTTAGTTGATGTCATCTTATCCTAAATACTTAAATCCGTGTCATGTGTCAAGTAATGTGGCGTGTTATGTCAAATGAACGAGTCAATAGAATTATAGCAGGTGCCAAATAACGTAATATACCAAGTAAATAAAAAAGTTAATGGAAGTGAGCAACGCAAGTGACAGGTTCTCCCTAATCGAAAATGGCATTGTCACCGCTTAAACAATATTTATACTTCTTCTATTTCTTGATGATAATCTAGAAAATTGAGGAAATAACATAACAATTATTATTAAAACTAGACTTGATAATTCAGAAGAATAATGAAGATATTACAAACTCTGACATGATGGTTAATGGACTCACTACCGTTTGAAATAACACTAGGTAGCCACTCCAAAGAGTTGTTATTTAGAAATTAGTCGCGTCTTGAGTTTAAATTTTCAATTTAAATTTCAGGATAAAAATATTCTGAATTGTCCCGAAGCTAAGGTTTTCAGTTTTTGATAGATATCTGGTTCATTTGATTAAAAATGAGATGTACAGTGTATACCATAAAACGTTATTTTTTAATATAATATGAAGGCATGAAGCATTATATGAAATGTATGTACTTCTTTTAAGACTTCCAACATTTGGATTCCATTTTACAGGCATACTTTGAGCGAGATGAGTTTCATTTGGGGTTCTTGAAACCATACGAAATACAACATTATAAAACCGAGAGAATCTATTTAGGTTCTGTTTTAAAATGTTTTAAAATTTGTGGCATTTGATTTGGAGATATGAGCAAGTCTGTTAACACCAAATTATGAGGTTTTAAGTTTGAGTTGGACTCTAAGTTGGGCCTCGATTCGTCAAATGCATGATACCTTTTGGGATATTTATATAAATAGTCGGTCGAATTTATCGGCTACCTTTCTTAGTCGGTATACATAAATTATATACTTATTAGTTATTACATATGATTATCAGATATTATACATGGATTATACATATTATACATATCTGCCAGCTATTTTGAGTTGAAGAGCTTGGGTGGACGGCTATTTAAGTTAATTCTCCATACTTTGTTAGAGGCAAGTGCACATATAGCCATTCTCAAGGATGTTATTTAGGGATTAGCCAATACTTATTCTGTCCTAAAATTTTAAACTAAAAACCTTAACTTAAGGACAACTGAAGATATTTTTGTCCTGAAAAATTAAACTAAAAAATTAAATTCAAGATGCACTGACTAATTCCTAAATAACATACTTTTAGAGTGGCTACCTATTGTCATCTCTACCTTTTTGTTAGGCCTATCGAGTGATGGGGGAAATTCAAAAATAGCCAGATTTACAACTGGTCATTCAAAAATAGCCCAATTTCAAAAGAAATCGAAATTTAGCCACTTTTTATGTAAAGATAAATCTGAGCGAAAACACTGTTCAAAACTCGGAAATACTCCAGTATATTATGCTGGAGTTCCAACATAAGTATACTTGAACTCCAACATATTATACTGGAGTTTCAGGATAAGTATGCTGGAACTTCAGCATAATATAATGGAGTTCTAGTATAGGTACACTAGAACTCTAGCATAATATAATGGAGTTCCAACAAGTATACTGGTTCAGTATAATATACTGGAGTTTGGAGCACCGATGCTCCAGTCTCCAGTATATTATACTGGAGCCTGCAAAGTATACCGGTCCAACATAATATGCTGGAGTTCATACACAGGTGCACCGAACTCCAGTATATTATGCTGGACCGGTCTCTATTGCAGCAAATTAGTGGCTATTTTTCATTAACTTGGTAAACGTTGACTATTTTTGAATAACCAATCCCAAAACTGGCTATACCGTGCTATTTTTACTCCAGCGATGCCTAATGGGCCATTCAGATGCTTCAGCGTTTGGCCCGTAATTTCAACACAAACAATCACTCAAATTCAATTCAGTCGAATTACACATTTGACATTTCTTAGCATTCCTTATTAATCTTGAGAATCATGTGAAAGTAAATTGGGTAAGACTGAACATTATCTTTTATCAATAACTGTACTAAATACTATATTAAGTTTTTTGGTCTACTTCGAAAATTTAACTTTAATATAAATAACGTACCTTAATTGTTAGGGATTCCGGAAATATGAAATGATAAGTTTATAAACTTTCTTCTAAATTTAGAAGACACAACTTTCCTATTTATGATTTCTGAATTCATTATTCCAAATAGTATATATTAATACCCACTCGGAAGAAAAAGCATAACTTTATTAGTACTTTAGTGAAACTTTGGTTTTAGAATCCCACTTTCATTCTCATAGTAATAAAAACTAAAATAAAAGAGAAAATGAAAGGCCTCTCCTCGTTCCCAGTTCCCACAAAAACTACTTAGTAAATTTTTGTTTTGAAACAAAGAAAAAGAAAATCAACCAATCAATAACTCAGTAGCTACATGCAAAGACTAAAAACGAAAGCGGAATGGTCCTTTACATAGCGTCAATAGCCACTCTTTGCTTATTAAGTTGGCGTTCGGACATAAGAATCGTAAAATTTCAAAATAGGGCGAAAGATATTTTTCAAGTCAAAATAATATTTAAAATTTAGGGTTGTGTTTGGACATGAATATAGTTTTGGTTTCTTTTGAAATTTTATGAGTGATTTAAGTAAAAATTTTAAAAATAGTTTTTTGGAGTTTTTCAAATTTTCGAAAATGCATTTTCAAGTGAAAATTAAAAATTTTATGAACAAATGCTGATTTCGAAAAAAGTGAATTTTTTTTGGAGAAAAGGAAAATTTAATTTATGTCCAAACGTGCTCTAAGTTAGCTCGACTAATTCCGATTTACCTATATACTCCCTCCGTCTCAATTTATATGGCAAAATTCATATTTTAAAAGTCAAATAAATTATTTTAATCGCAATTCTTTTATATATCTTCTAGGTATTTAAAATTATTAATAATTGTGACTTATAGTACTTTTTACGTAATTTTTAAATATATAACTTTTTTTTTCAAAAAACTTAAAGATTTGTATATTTGAATTTATGGTCAAAATCAAAAAGTTTGACTCTCGAAATTCGACCTGCCCCACATACAGTAGGAATACTAATTTAAATTAGAGTTATGTGCCCATTTAAGGAAAGAAATTCTATGAATTTTTTTTCATTCTCAAAATTAAAATCTAACACATTTATTTATGGATAAAGGATTGGCAAAATAACTTAAACCACCCCAAAAACTTGACTCAGATTATTAGTATCCTCCTCGGACTATGCTCGATCTTAATTACCCCCCTTAACTTGGTCTTTTGAGAGCCATTACCCCGTAGACGCTGATGTGGCAAAAAGTGTGGGTGCATTCACCTGCCACGTGGATTTTCTGTCTATGTGGCAAGAACTATGTTATTTAGGCTAAATATTTTTCTTTGGCCACAAAAAATAAAGTTTTAGTTAATCTTTTTTTGAATTTGACCTGAAAATAAAGATTTATACAATTGAAAAAAACTGTAAAGGCATCTAAAAAGTTATAAAAATTACATAGTTTGAAATTAATTATTATGGCTATAATTTTTTATACAGCTCTAAATTACGGTGCTCTAATTGTTTTATTTTTGTCAGATTTTACCTAAAAAAGTAAAAATACACAGTTGAAATAAATAGTCATTGCATCAAAAGAAGAAATAAAAAGAGTGTAGAATTGCAAGAAATTACAAGCGCAATTGTACACTCTTTTTATTTCTTCTTTTGATGCAATGACTATTTATTTCAACTATATATTTTTTATAAATTTTTAGATGCCTTAACTATTTATTTCAATTGTATAAATCCTTTTTAAAAAAAGATTAACTAAAACTTTATTATTTTTGGCCAAATAAATATTTTTAGCCTAAATAATGTAGTTCTATCCAAGTTTTATTATAAATTATATTCGAAAAAATTATCTAAAAAGTAATATTCTTAAAAAGTAAAAAAATATTTTATTTTTAAAAAATGGCACATAGATAGAAAAATTCACGTGGTAGGCGAGTGTACCTACGCTTTATGCCATATTAGTGTTTAGGGGGGTAAAGGCCCTCAAAGTGCCAAGTTGGGGTAATTAAAATTGGGCATAGTTCGGAAAGAATACGAGCCAAATTTAGGGGTGATTTAAGGTATTTTGCCTAGAGAATTTTGTGATATATAATTTTAAAATATCTATTACACTATAGTCTATTTTTCAATATCAAAATATATAAGTGGAGACTATTGTCGAGGCACAACCTTGACCACACCTCCAACTTGACTCACAAATCCTTTTTCTTTTGTCAATAATTATTATTTCAAAGTTTCAAAATAATCTTAATCCTTGTAATAATACACTCAGCAGCCATTTTAAAAGTAATCAGTAGAAACAAACAAAAGAGCTTTTTGAATTCTCCATTAATTGATCTGCCATTTTTGACTTCCACCTGGTGTGTGAACGAGAACACGGTGCGCACCCTTCGCCGGACTTTATACTGATTCACCATGCCGGAGCTGGTTCAAGCTACACAAGTCTACACGCCGAGGACTATACAGCTCTGGAAATCGCTACTGAGTTGGCTAGCTTTCTTCTTCCAGATCTTTCTTCAGATCCTCAAAGGCAATAGCTCTCTTCTCTCTTCCTCTCCGCAGTTCAAGCCGCTGCCTGACGTTGAGCTACTAGAAGAGGAGGAAGAGGCGGCGCCGCCGTCATCCGTCGCTCTCTCGACTCAGCAAATCACTACCGGAAGTGTACCGATTAGTTTCCCGGAGGAACGTTCACAGAGGCTCACGGTAATGTCTCGTAATAAGCTTTGTAGGAGACGTTAATATTTACTGATGTTGTTGACATTATTGTTTAGCGGTAGAAATTGGATTTGAGTGTAGTGTTTGCCTTTGGATCGGTATCACTAAAGGCTCGAATATTTTGTTGTATAACGGAAATATTTCTAGCATAAAACTCTGTAATATTGATGCAACAAACTCTGCATTATTAATACAACCTTAGGTTATTAATTATACAACTCTTAGGGGTATAGTATACGGGTTCATCTGTACCTGTAACCAGTGGCGAGGCCAGAAAACTATTTAAGGGTGTTCAAACTTGAACACGAAAAAAAAAATTCTCAACAAGTAGGTGGACCAAAAAATTTAACTCAAACAACGTGATATCGAGCTAAATTATAAGAATACGGGTAATAGTACGGACAATTCGATATAACAAAACTAATATAAAGAAGCGTCAAAAAGAGATTCTACTTATTACAAACGTACTCGACGAGGCTTCATCTCTTGAAATGTTTTTATAATAGACTCATTAGAAACAATACTAAATACTTCTCTTTCTAAATAAGGCACTGCGCAGCTGCCTAAAAAGTCATCATTCATTCGATTCCGCAAGTCATTCTTGATAAACTTCATTGCTGAGAAAGCTCTTTCAACGGTTGCAGTGGCAACAGGAAGAAGCAACGCAAGTTTCACTAAGAGAAATACAAGAGGATAAACTGAATGCTTCTTTGTCTTAACTAATCTTTTTGAAAAATCAGAAAGCCCATTTAGATTGGAGAACCTTTCATCAAAATCACGAACATCAATAATGTAACTCGCAAGCTGATTCTCAAGAGAACTCATCCTAAATTCATCAAAGTCATTAGGATACAATTCAGCCATCTTCATTATGTTCCTGATATCACATAATCAAAACTTGAAAATGCATCAATTGGATTCAAACAAGCAACTCCATGAAGCAACTCAGTCGTTACTTCGTCAAAATGATCATTAAGTTCTTGAACTTGCCAATCAAGAACTTTACAAAACACATCAACACGATAATGATGAAAGAAAGTATAATCAGCAGGTTTTCACTGTGATCTTCCAGAGTTAACATATAGATCATCAAAATTAGGCACCAAAATATCATGCTTGATACAAAACATAGAAACTTTATCAACAAACAAATCCCATTCATCATCCCTCCTTAAAGTTTGCAATTTTTTCTTCGCTACTTGAACAAGTAGCATGGCATTTGCAATATCTTGCTCTTTTTTTTGTAAGGATATATTCAACTCATTTGTGATCCCCAAAATATCTGTCATTAAATGCAACAAGAAAACAACCTTATATGTTTGACAAGCTTCGAGATACCCCGATGCCTTAGCTCTATCATCTAAAGTACCTGCACTTCAACAAGTGTATCAAGAACATCAACAATAGAGCCAAACATACGAATAAAGTTTCCAAATGACTTGTAGTGAGATCCCCAACGAGTATCACCAGCTCTAACAAGACCGAGTTCTTGATTCAAGCCTCTACCTGTTTTTAGTTCACCCATATCTAATGCCTCTTGGAGTTTTTCTTTTTGAGAATCTCTAAATTCATCCACACGTTTAAAAGAAGTTCCCAACACATTCAAAATATTTGAAACCAATAATACAAGTTCACCTACTTGAACACACTTCTTAGAAACCGCAACTAGAGTCAATTGAAGTTGATGTGCAAAACAATGAATAGAATGAGCCGATCTACTTTCTTGTTTAATCAACTTCTTAAGATCTTTAATATCACCTTGCATATTGCTTGCCCCATCATAACATTGTCCACGTATAGAAGATAAACTTAGAGAATGATGAACAAGAACATCGACAATTGCTTTCTTTAGAGATAAAGCACTAGTATCTCGAAAATGAACCATGCCAATAAACCTCTCCATCACACTTCCTTTTTTATCGACATACCATTAAACAATAGCCATTTGCTCTTTGCGTGACACATCTAAAGACTCATCAACTAATAAAGCAAAGTGGTCACCATTTAGATCCTCTATTATAGCCTTAATAGTTTTTGTCTTACATGCGGTCACAATTTCTTTTTGAATATCTGAAGAAGTCATTTTATTGTTTTTTGGAGCATGTTTCAACACAAAAGGTTCAATCTTGTCACATTTAGCCGCATACCATGAAAGAATTTCAATAAAATTACCCTTGTTCAATGACGTTTCACTTTCGTCATGACCGCGAAAAGCAAATCCTTGAGTCAAAAGAATCC
>MU706844.1:50649-73622 GCA_026770625.1 Nicotiana glauca
AATTCCTATTTGGCAAACCAACATGTTTCTTAAAACATTCTTTTCTGTTCCAATTCCTAAACCCTTTACTCGAAGAAACATCACCACCACCTTGCTGATTACTTTCTCCCTTAAATAAATAATAAGGTAAACAATATGCAGTATCGGTACTTACACTATACTCCAACCAATTAAATTCATCAAACCATAGAGGATTAAAACGACGCATAAATCTAGAAAAGTGAGATTGAGGGAAGTCATGATACCGAGGTTGGCAAGCATCACCTTGAATGTATGCCCTCCTTATTTCATCGCGATGGTTTGGATGATACTCCAATATTGGAGTTCTTTCAGTTGGGTCAGACTGTGGAGCAATTGTATCAATTTCTTGTCTTAGAGAAGAATGCAAGGGAAGCTCTGATTGATCGGCATTTTGAGACATCGAACTTATTTTTGGTACTTTGTTGTAAAATTTCAACAAATTCATTGCAACTTCAATCTGCTGAATGTATAAAGTAGTTAAAACATATTACTCCTCAACATTTAAATAAACAAAAGGAACATAACAACAATTTGTGTTTGAACTTACAACAAGCAATACATAAATGCTAACTAATTACTCCCAGTGTACTGTCCCAAAAATATTTATCAAACAAAAAATCAGAGAAATTTACTGAAACTTTGAAGCAAACAAGGAAAAAAAAAAGATGAGATTCGAAGCGAAATTCGAACCAGTTCAATACTTCAATGGCGGAATGGAGTTGCCGAGTTGGACTTGGACACTGGACAGTCGGCGAAGAGCAATACAAAGCAGTGAGAACTTTCAGTCCAGACCATGAAGAATGAGGAATTGGAGATGGGTTTTGATTTTAGGGATGTGATTTGTTTATTCCCAATTTTTGTTTTATGCAGATTTGTTTATTCCCGATTTTGTACTAGAAAGTAAGTCAAAGAAAGAAAACGACGTCGTTTGTTTTGCTGCCTTTAAAAAGAATTGTATTGCAACAGAAATGAAAATGTGGAGCTGCGGATTCGATCCTGCGTCCCTGAGGCGTTTTTGACCACCCTTAGCCACTGGGCTATGGCTCTTCATTGTTACAAGGGTGTTCAATATGTATTACATATATATAAATCCTAATATTTTACATATATACACAGTATTATTTTTCGACGAAGGGTGGTCAGTTGACCACCCTTGCTACCATGTACCTTCGCCCCTGCCTGTAACTTTGGCTCGAACTCTATATATGTGTTGATTCACAAGATAAGTAGAAATAATAGATACGAACACAGTAGCTTTGGCTCAAACTATGTATATGTGTTACATAATTCACTAAATAAGTCGAAATAATAGATTTCAAAGACAAAATCAAATGGATGAATTTCAAACCCGAACCATAAAGTTCAAAATTCAAATCTTGGACTTGCTTTTGACAACTCTATACATTATATAGTGTTTTGTCTGATGTAAAACTCTGGTTAACTAATGCTTCCATAACTTATTAGCTTGTACGAGATAGAATGTGAAGTAGTAATGCATGTATTAGCAATACCAGGAAAAACTAATTCTTGACCTTGGTATTGCAATCTCTGCATACTGATCCTTATGTTGCTAACGTCGCATAATACACATTATTATTCACTGCATAACAATTCATGTATTGGTGAATTTTGTTTAACTTGTGGACGAACCAGACGACCTATGATTTATGTTATCATTGAACTGCTTATCATTCCATTCAGATGAACATGACTAATAGTTTTTTTGGTATACAGTTTGATGGCGAAGTAATGAGCTCTTTCATTATTAATGAGATATGAGTCAGAGCTCACGAGTGAATCAGAGTTATTGTTGCTAACAGTTGAACACTTATCAGGAATCTAGTAGGTTCGCACTTGAGCATTAACCTGTATAATTAAATAGTCATGTTCTATAGCAGACTGCTAGTCAGCAGTGAAAGTGGTTAAATTCATACTAAATGGGAAGTAAGAGGAGTTGTTGTAAAACTAGACTATTTCCGTAATTTTAATTTCTTTTTCTGGGTTGAGGATCAGATTTTTCTCAGGAAATTGGGCTGAATTTAATGCGAACGATTTTGGATATTCTGGTATACTTCAACCTTTTTAGTTGAATAATTATGAGGTGTCGCTATAAGCTTTAAGGAAATATTGATTAAAAGTTGGACGATTGCAGCATTATGGAAGCAAGTTTCAAATTTGCTGATATATATCATTGAACTGCTTATCATTCCATTCAGATGAACATGACTAATAGTTTTTTTGGTATACAGTTTGATGGCGAAGTAATGAGCTCTTTCATTATTAATGAGATATGAGTCAGAGCTCACGAGTGAATCAGAGTTATTGTTGCTAACAGTTGAACACTTATCAGGAATCTAGTAGGTTCGCACTTGAGCATTAACCTGTATAATTAAATAGTCATGTTCTATAGCAGACTGCTAGTCAGCAGTGAAAGTGGTTAAATTCATACTAAATGGGAAGTAAGAGGAGTTGTTGTAAAACTAGACTATTTCCGTAATTTTAATTTCTTTTTCTGGGTTGAGGATCAGATTTTTCTCAGGAAATTGGGCTGAATTTAATGCGAACGATTTTGGATATTCTGGTATACTTCAACCTTTTTAGTTGAATAATTATGAGGTGTCGCTATAAGCTTTAAGGAAATATTGATTAAAAGTTGGACGATTGCAGCATTATGGAAGCAAGTTTCAAATTTGCTGATATATATCATTGAACTGCTTATCATTCCATTCAGATGAACATGACTAATAGTTTTTTTGGTATACAGTTTGATGGCGAAGTAATGAGCTCTTTCATTATTAATGAGATATGAGTCAGAGCTCACGAGTGAATCAGAGTTATTGTTGCTAACAGTTGAACACTTATCAGGAATCTAGTAGGTTCGCACTTGAGCATTAACCTGTATAATTAAATAGTCATGTTCTATAGCAGACTGCTAGTCAGCAGTGAAAGTGGTTAAATTCATACTAAATGGGAAGTAAGAGGAGTTGTTGTAAAACTAGACTATTTCCGTAATTTTAATTTCTTTTTCTGGGTTGAGGATCAGATTTTTCTCAGGAAATTGGGCTGAATTTAATGCGAACGATTTTGGATATTCTGGTATACTTCAACCTTTTTAGTTGAATAATTATGAGGTGTCGCTATAAGCTTTAAGGAAATATTGATTAAAAGTTGGACGATTGCAGCATTATGGAAGCAAGTTTCAAATTTGCTGATATATATCATTGAACTGCTTATCATTCCATTCAGATGAACATGACTAATAGTTTTTTTGGTATACAGTTTGATGGCGAAGTAATGAGCTCTTTCATTATTAATGAGATATGAGTCAGAGCTCACGAGTGAATCAGAGTTATTGTTGCTAACAGTTGAACACTTATCAGGAATCTAGTAGGTTCGCACTTGAGCATTAACCTGTATAATTAAATAGTCATGTTCTATAGCAGACTGCTAGTCAGCAGTGAAAGTGGTTAAATTCATACTAAATGGGAAGTAAGAGGAGTTGTTGTAAAACTAGACTATTTCCGTAATTTTAATTTCTTTTTCTGGGTTGAGGATCAGATTTTTCTCAGGAAATTGGGCTGAATTTAATGCGAACGATTTTGGATATTCTGGTATACTTCAACCTTTTTAGTTGAATAATTATGAGGTGTCGCTATAAGCTTTAAGGAAATATTGATTAAAAGTTGGACGATTGCAGCATTATGGAAGCAAGTTTCAAATTTGCTGATATATAATATTGGAGAAAGGCTAAATGCAAAGTAGACATGAAGAATTTAAGAAGCATTTTGTAGGTCAATCTTCTGTAGCTCGAAGCTCCAGTTCAATTAACACTGACCTAACTAACGGATGCTTGTGCATGACCTTCTTATTGGTGTTCGGGTGAGTTTGCACACGCCTCAACTATTTCACCAGGTGCCTACTACCTCCCACTAGTACAATTATCGGGCAACTTTGATCACCAAGAATTAGGCAGATCAGAAAGAAATGGCCTTGTTTTTTTGAGTCTTCGTGGGGATTTGAACCCTGGTCATGCATGGTTCACCCACTTCAATGACCGCTAAGCCACACCCTTGGTTGCTGATGTCAGCTAGTTAAGTAGTGTGCAAAAGCATGTGCAGATGTACAGGAAGATCACAGGTCAACTTTGCAAATTTAGTATAAGCATATAACATGTAAAGTTAGCTTCCAGTCTGAATAGTGAAGGTATTTAAGGAAAATCGACTTGGTAGAAGGAGGAAGTTTTAAAGCAGGACAACTATAACGAGGATACGAAGAGTGCAAAAGCTGAGATTGATGAAAGGGGCAGGAATAGTTTCCTGAGAAGCATTAATTTGCCAGAAAGTATGTCAAAGTGTAGGGAATGTTGTTATTTACAGCATGCATTTTTAGTTAGTAAGGTGATTCCTATTTTTTGTGGTGTCACAGTATTCTATTGCGTTTCTTCTCATCTCTTCTTTCTTTACTTCTTGGGAAGGTGGCGTAGTGGATAAGGTTAT
This sequence comes from Nicotiana glauca, assembly GCA_026770625.1. Lineage (NCBI taxonomy): Eukaryota > Viridiplantae > Streptophyta > Magnoliopsida > Solanales > Solanaceae > Nicotiana > Nicotiana glauca. The sequence goes on from MU706844.1 coordinate 55,167, forward strand.
GCCATTAGCACACCCTTCGCTTCCAAATGAGATCCCTAGAGGAAATGGCTTGACAAGCGAGTCGAAACACCATGTGAGTCTGAGGAGCTTTTTGTTAGTCTTTGATAAATGCTTGAGCCAGCAAAGTGCTAATTAGTTTGAATGGCGTTATATATGTGTGATGACCACTTTATTGGTAATAAGCAGGGGCGGATCCAATACAACGGTACTGGGTTCGATTGAACCCATAATTTTTTATGCGGATTATAAATTTATACATACAAATCCACTAAAATTACAATTTTTGTAGATATGACCCCATAACTTTAAAAATATAATGGGTTCAATGCTAAAAACCTTAGCTTAACGGTTGAACCCATAGCGTTTAAATCCTGGATCCGCAATGGTAATAGGTAGTGCTCTTCCGACTACCTATCACTCCTTTAGTCCTTAGCTAGAATGTTTGTAGAACTGGATAACCAGTGCTTCCTGGAACAAGAATTAACTGCTGACTGTCAATGGTGTTGATTAATCTTTTAATAGATATTTTATTAAAAATATTACCTTCTGTTTATGTTTTTCTTAAGTTCTTAGATGCTGGATGCAGGTGGTTCTTGACTTGGATGATACTTTAGTTTGTGCATATGAGACATCAAGTATGCCAACAATCATGCGTACCCAGGCAACACAGGCTGGATTGAAGTGGTTTGAGCTCGAGTGTGTATCTTCGGACAAGGTAAACTTTCTAGTTCCTACTATTTGATATAATATTCTGGCGAGTTTCTTGAAGAATTCTATTCTAATTCCTTTTGGAGGTTTTAGGAATATGATGGCAAACCTAAGATCAACTATGTCACAGTTTTTGAACGTCCTGGATTACACGAGTTTTTAAAACAACTTAGCAAATTTGCTAATATGGTCTTGTTTACTGCTGGACTTGAAGGTTAACTTATTACTTTCTGGTTGATTTAGTTATCTTCCTTCTCCATTGGTGTCTTCATCCAAAATTGTTGAATTTGTAATTGTTATGTGCATACAGGATATGCAAGACCCCTTGTTGATAAAATTGATCCTGAGAATTGGTTTAGCCATAGACTTTATCGGCCTTCAACTATTAGCACGTAAGTATAGATACTGGTTTTGTCTTCTCCTGTTTTTTGTATTTTTCTTTCCCTGCTGAATAACCATGATCGAAATTCTTATCTGGCATCATTTGACATGTTGAATATGAGGCTAATCTAGATTATTTTTGAGAAATATCAAGACTAAAGAAACACTATCTGAAAGTAAATGGCATAAAAGGAATAGAAATCTGATCCTATTAGAGGGAAAAGTGGATAGACAATATATCTTGTGTTGCCTTTTCATCTTGATAAGTAAAAGCTATAGATCTGCCTTATAGCATATCTACCTTTGAGACAACAGTTGTATTTTATATGCATATAGTGGTGCTAATTAGTGTTGAGGCACTTGTTCCGAGCACTGGTCTTAAAAATGTTGTACATCCTATCTTTAACCACTAAGAAAACTTTTTATGGTGATTTCAAGTGTAAAGAGTTGAAGAAAACTGTTACCTTTCTCAAAAACGATAGTGTAAGAGTGGAAGAAGTCTGATTGTTGGGGGAGGGAGGGGGTAGTGGAAGCCATGTTGCCTCATCAACAGTAAATGCCACAGGCTCCATTTGAAGACATTCACTGTCCTTAGATTGTTAAAGCTGAAGGGATGAATTGATTGAAAGCTTATGCTGAACCTGCTTTATATTAGTCATAAAAACAACTGCTCCCTGCATCCAATTTTATGTGATGGTGTTTGATTGGCATAGAATTTAAGAAAGAAGGAAGACTTTTGAAACTTCTGGTCTAAAATGAGCAATAGATATTTGTGTGGCTAATAGATCATCTTACAACTACCCAGTAAAATCCCACGCAGTGGGGTCTGGGGAGGGTAATGTGTACGCAGACCTTACCCCTACCCAATAGGGTAGAGAGGCTGTTTCCGATGAGCATTTTAAAGTTAAATTGTTAGTAAATATAGAAAGGTGTCATTCTTTTACGGTCTAACTAAAAAGGAAAAAGTGTCACATAAATTGGAATGGAGGGTGTAATTACTTTATGCACGATCTCACAAAATTTGACTAATCTTTGTCAAAATAGACTTGTCTTTCTGTATCCTATTTATTACATTGCAGAACAAGTATACCATCGAAAGAAATGATAAATTAATCAATGACATAAATGACATCATAGTAGGAGGGATCCGAGGAGAAAAGGTATGAAAATAGAAGAGGCAGTGGCTTTATGGACTTAGTTTAATAGCATTGCTGGAAGATCTTTTTTGCACTTGCTGATATCCATAGAGAATCTGTTGTGTATCTGTTTTATCTACTCCAATCGGTAGCAGGTGAAGGTTTCATTCTGAACGACTTGGTACTGAGAATGATCAACTTTTACTTTCTAACTGATTATGAGGACATCCCCTAGCTGCCTTATTCTTTTGTCCTGAAAAATCAGTGCAAAGTACTAGAGTAGCTCTTTATCATTCATCTTTTTCTAAACATTAGCACAAACTACTACCAGTAGCTCGCAATAGCTATAAGATTTTCAGTAACTCTTCGATCATGCTTTCATGAGATGAAGCAGACCAGATGATGGAAGTTACAGTTCGTTGCAGGTCTCAACGTAGAGTAGGGTGTTTGTTTCTAGCAGAACTTAAGTGACACCGAGCACAGCCTTCTTGAAGAATCATTTTTTCAAATTCTGTCATGCTAACTAAGCTCTGTATGTTAATCCTGAATTAAGATCTTAGTTACCTATTCTTTTTATTTTTAGTGCCTCAACTCTATGAATTTGATCTTCAAGCATATGTTACCAATAGACGATTATCTTTTCCTTTCCAACCCCCGATTTCATATATTATATCTCTGGAGCATGTATAACATTTAAGCAAATCTATTCCTTGACTTTTTCTGAAGTATGATGGATTGACGACTGACCTGTTTCAAAATGTTTCCTTAATCCGTGTAACTTGTTCAAGTGTGTGACCATCTCAACAGAAAGCTGAAGCTGCAAGAGAGAACATACTTTTAGATACTTAATTATGTCTTCAACACGCTTCCCCACTTATAGGCCTGATTTTTTTATGGTCCGAGCACGTAAATTCTTTTTATAATGAGTTATTCATGTGACTCGAACCTAAGACTTTGCCTGCTCTGATACCATATACAAATGTAGAACAAACTTCTTTTGACTTGGTTAACAATGTATAAGAGGTGCTTCTTATATGCCCCTAGGACTTTGGTCCTGTGGTAGGAGCGCAACTTATGATATGTGGGTTAGGTGCACATCGCCTGTTCGAAGCCTGTTGATAACATAATTCTGGTATTTAAGTAGAGAAGAGTTGAGGAGCGTCCCATCATCCATTGAGTTTCGAAATTGGTCCTCGGAGTTTTCTCGGCTATCGAAAATAATATAAAAATGAAAAGAGTTGCTTCTTATATGGGAGTCTTAAGCTGTATAATATGCTAAATAATTAATCCCCGTGTTGATAAGGTAAGGAAATATTTTATATTTAAATAGTAAAAGATATCCTAAGTTATGCTATAGAAAATATTATATGATTTTCCTTTTTAAATATAATGTGAATCTAGAAGTACATGAATATAGAAAAATATTCACGTGATTAAATATAGCTCATCTCTTGTGTTGGCTGGTTGTTTTCTATTAGTATCCTTAGGTGCAGTAAGGATTCATAAGTAGTTGTTAACGGAGTAGAGTTACCAAATTCCGAGTACCTCTTTGTCAAAACTTTGTTAACCTGTGATAGTCCAACCTTGGTACTCTCTGTCGTGTTATACATGGTGACTAGTTTATAAATGTTATAAGCTGTAAGGTCATAAATTGTGTGGACCTCACATTTGAAGAAAGCATTTGTTAAGTTAGACTTTCAAGTTCATGTCTCTATTTGTGAAAATGTTTTATGGTCAAAACCACTAACTTGCTTATATGGATTATGGGTTCGTTCGTTCGTCCTTGTAAATGCTGGTTTTCGTTGATGCCACCTATAACAGCTTAAATAGTTTATAGCCACTGGTGCCTGTTTAAAAAGAATAGTTTAAGCCACAGTTGTTTCTATATAATATAACTATGGTAAAAGTGACACTATATGCACATCACAGGGAATTCCGGGAACATGTGAAGGACCTGTCATCCATATCAAAGGATCTAAGCCGGATTGTCATTGTTGATAACAACCCATTCAGTTTCTTGTTACAGCCCTTAAATGGGATTCCGTGCATTCCATTTTCTCCTGGACAACCCCATGACGAGCAGGTATAAGAAATGAACGAAAAAAATTAAAAATAAATATAAAAGAGGGTAGTTCCTCAAATTTTGGTTACTTTGATGCCACGAGTTTTGACTTGGCATTCATTTTCTACATTAGCTTTTGGAAGTAATCCTTCCACTTCTCAAGCATCTCTCTGAGCAGAAGGATGTGAGGCCTGTGCTTCAAGAAAGGTTTCAAATGCCGGAGTGGTTTCAAAACCATGGAATCCCTGCTTATCGATTCATGGATTGACAAATGTATGATGATCTTGGCAAGCGACATCGTTGCTATTCTAGGAGACACCTATACTCTAATTTGTTGTACAAGGTTAGTACTTCTTCACCGGAAGAACGAATTTTTGTATAGCTTATTTGTGCATAGGAGTAAACCATCTACAAAGTCCCAACTTCCTCATGTCTAACTTGATGTTCTCCACTCTTCATTGCACATATATCTATTATACTGTGGAAATCTTTTAAATTCTTGTGTAACATGTTTATAGCATCCGCTATTGGAAGATATTTGATCGCCTATAATTATACCTTCACCAAAATTTTATGTATAGATTTGATGATTAGATACTCTGTTCAGTAATGAGAAGTGTTAATTCGTTTAAACAGTCTCAGTTCTATGGCTGTTTTATGGTCATCTTATCTATATCACTATTCTTCCCCTCGCCTTACATCACAAATCAATGCATCATTGTTAGATTTTTTAACTTCTATAATCCGCTGGTCTACAGTATTTTATCTGGCGATCCCTCGGGGCTCTAACAACTAAAAACGCATAGATTCTTCTTTAGCTTTTATCAAGAGTATTATCTTAAGAAATCCAAAGGATTAAACGGAAGGACGGACAAGGCTACAAACATGTCTGATACTCCGGGCTTCTGTGTAATGAAGCTAGTTGAAGGCAAGCCATGTGTTTTGAAGCTTGAGGTACAAAACAAATATTACTATTGCAAACACCTAATGCTTATTTGTAAAATCATAATTAACACTCGAAAGTTCTTTTATGTATTTGATGCTTATCGGTTATTTTCTATCAGTTAGGTTAATTAGTCTTTTAATAATAGCAAATCTTCCATAAGATCGAGGATGAAGATCTGTTAGTCCACACTCTTGAGTTTAGAAGGTTACAATGACAAAGAAAGTACTTCCTCTTTGAATTCACACTTAATATATATCGTCAGCGTTTACACTGAATTAAGTGTGTATTGATCTTATTCTTTCGTCAATTGTGACGTCTTGGGAAAATGAAAAAAGAAAAAACAGCTTATACGACAGGGCAATAGCCCACTGCTAAAAACAGTAAGGATAGGTCCGTGTGTCGTCTTCATTCCTTCGTTGAATTGGCTTTTCGTCAAAAGAGTTTAACTATTTGGGTTACACGGATAAGAAATAACAGTACCGGATAAAATATGAGATCATCTTACTTATGTTTAGGTGAAATTTTGATTCCAGTATAAGTAATCTCGGTATTATTTGTACCACAATTTTGATATTGTTTTTAAGCTGCATTCAATGTCGAATAACTGTCCAGAGATCCCAGGATAAATAACAAAATGCCAAAGATGCAATTCTCCAAAGCTCTCCTCCCAAACCCCTTGAAGAAAGCCAATGTTAAAGTTACAAACCTTTCGGGGTTGCCTAGTTGGTTTAGAGGGTGGTAATACATACGGATGGTCTGGGATCGAATCCCCCCTCAATGCCTTCTGGGTAGAGCTTGTCGCACAGGGCTTGCCTAGTGCGGTTTACATCCCCTGTGTGGTTTGCAGGCTATTACACAAGGGGAGGTTTACCCAGTGCGAACAAAGTGCTCACCTGAAAGGCAACTGAGCAAGTTTAATTAGTTACTTTAATACAATTAAACAAATCTATAATTTATTGTTATAATGTGATATAGTAAGTTTTGACTTCCCTATTCGATAAAACTTATTTATTAAAAAAATAAAATTTAATGTTACCAACAATTTATAGATGAAATTTAGAATCTTTATGAAAAATTACAGCATTACTCTTGAAAGTTTTTGCTTTCATTTTGACATTGTTTACGTTGGAAGAAATGAGAATTATGTACGAACTTTTTCTCAAAGTTACAGATTAATCATGCATTCACATGTCTAAGCTTGGTAATCAGTCCCAAATTAAGATAAAAGAAGATCATTATGGTAAATTAACAACAAACATATCTAAAAATATAAAGTATGTTGTGATTATAATGTTGAAATATAGTACAGGATTGGATAATAATAGGATTATTTAGTGGATATATTTTAATTAGTAGATGTTTAGATTTTTGGACTAAAAATAGAATATACGAGTACAAGATAAAAATGTATATTCAATTTTATACGAGATAAATTCGAAAAAACTTTCTTTTTTTTTTGTAACAGAGGAAACCCGCAGCCGCTACAACCTCTACCATATTAAGTTGTTTAAATCAAATTTTTTGTCATATTAAGTTGTTTAATTTATCAACTGTAACAGTAGCAATTATAATAGTAAAATCACAAAATTTTAATATTATACCAATATAATCACCTTATGGATAGGCTTCATCATTATAAATTATAATGAGTAAATTTAGTGGCTTACTATTATATTAGACAAAGTTCAGTTACTTCTATGATTTTACTAGTGAACTTCAATATAATATTTTTTTTATATGATTTTAAAGTAAAATAAAACATAAAAAATAGTGATCTACGTGGAATTACTGTTGGAGAAAATACATATGGCCATGTTGCAATTATGACTTGTCTTGACTTGAACTTCCGTAAAACAGGACCATTATACTGTAGAAAATCCAGCATTTTTAGCTCATACCATTTCTTTAACTGTCACCGTTTAAAAGAAATATAATAAATTTTTAGCATGAAATTTAATATTAAAGATATAACAGGAAAATATTTATATTTGTAGCACACAGTTCCATTAAAATAGGAATATTAACTATCATATCTAAATATAAGAAATTTGAATGGAAAGTTAATAGTTATTTGTACAAAAATCATGTCTTTTTTTTTTCTCTCTTTATCTATTAGCTTTCCTTCTTTTTGTTCGTCTTCTTAGTTTTGTTTTCTACCGAAGCTAATATATTTTTTAAATTTGTTCCAATATTTTATTTTTAATTATCTTTCTTAAATTTTTCTCTTACTTCTTTATTCCTTTCTTAATATATATATATATATATATATATATATATATATATATATATATATATATATATATATATATATATACACACACTTTGAATTAACATATATAAAATATACAAAAACATATACATAAAAAATACATCTTCAATTAAGATGACACTTAGACATGTGAAATATACATAAAAGTATATATCTTAAATTTAATTAAGATGGTATATAAATATACAAAAAAACTATACACACACACACACACACACACACACACACAAACTTGACATATAAAATACAGTATACATTAAAAATACCTCTTAAATTAAGATAGCACTTCACAAATAAATATACAAAAATTATATACATAAATATACATTTTGAATTAAAGTGATACCTGATATAAATAGTATAAAAGATGTATAAATCAATACATCTTAATTTAGGTGGCATTGAGATATGCATCAGCTTTTCAAAATATGGAGTGAAGAAGATGAATGTTGTAAAGAGAAAATGAAGATGGACAAAAAAAATAGTACTTCCTGTGATTAGTGAGTGAGTTAACTTATTAGATGTTGAGCTTAATTTTTATAATGTGCCATTAATGAAAAAAAAGTGCTCTTTATGGAATAAACAATAAATGATGCTATTTTTATAAATAATAGTTAAAAAAGGATCAAGCATGTAAAAAACTCTTAATTATTTATTGGATTACAAAACTGAAACCCTTTTTCTCCCGCCTACTCTCATAAGATGTTGTCTAGGGATGGTAAATAGGGCGGCGCAGGTGCAGGACGGGGCGGATTTAATGCTATACCGGGCGATGCGGCTTTAAAGCTATGCGGTGCAGGACAGGTTAAGGTTTTAGCATTGCATCAGATTCATTGCCTTGCTTTCAGGTTTCCTTTCATTTGAAGTATTGAAAGGTATATTAGTTCCAAATAATCGAAGTTTCACCATTTTATCACAAAATACAAGAAGGGGTAAAATCAAGTTTTACTGTTAACTTTGAAGAGGCAACAAGCTTGTTTTCCGAAAAAAGAAGTATACCGAGCTCAAGCCAGAAGGATCAAGAATGCTTATTTGGATCACAAAAAGTTCACCAATAAGATCACAACAATCAAACTTAGTAGCTTTAGGATTGTCTATAACGTAGTATTCCAAATAGGTTTACATAAATTAAAATGGAGTGAGCATAAATTATTATTCCCTCTGTTCCAAAATAAATGACACATTTTTAAATTTGGAAATAGTTCAACATTAAACTCTTCATTTTACTCCTTTTACCCTTAATGAGAAGCTTCTATGGCTCCACAAATGGCATGGCCCCACAAACCTTTTAGACCTTAAGCTTTTAAGACCACAAATTTTAAAAGTCTTCTTTTTTTGTTAAACTCCGTGCAGAGTCAAACTACTTCAACCAATATGAAACGGAGGGAGTATATAAAATCCAGTCACTTAAATATATTAAAATTCAGAACCCACAAACTTTAAACGGAAAAGGTCCAAATACCCCCCTGAACTTTACGATAAGATCTATATATAACCCTCGTTAAAAGTTTGACCCATATCCAACCTTGCTGTTACAGTTACACTATTGGCCCGGATACCCCCCTGGACTTTACGATAAGGTCTATATATAACCCTTGTTTTTTTAACAAAATATTTTTTTTTTTGTAAAAACATATTTGTAAAAACTGAAAATTATTTGTTGAAAATAATTTCTTCAGTTTTTAAAAAACGAAAATATTTTGTTAAAAACGAATTTTTTTTCCTATTTTTACAACAACAAAAAAAATAATTTTTACAAATTTGTTTTTCTAGTTTTTACAAAAACAATCTTTAAAAAAACTAAAGAATGAAGGAAAAAAAATATTTTTCAAAAGCGAAAATAATTTGTTGAAAATATTTTATTCAGTTTTTAAAAAACGAAAATATTTTTTTTAAAACTGAAAATGTTTTAATTCCTTTGTTTTTACATTTTTTTCAGTTTTTACAAATATGTTTTTACAAAAAAAATATTTTGTTAAAAAAATGATTTTTGCAATTTTTTTAAAGTTTTACAAAAAGAAATTAGAGCATTTCCAAAAGAAAAAGAAATTTCTTTTTGTGAAACTTTAAAAAAATTGCAAAAATCGTTTTTTTAACAAAATATTTTTTTTTGTAAAAAATGAAAAAAAAATGTAAAAACAGAGGAATTAGAACATTTTCAGTTTTTAACAAAATATTTTCAACAAATTATTTTCGCTTTTGAAAAAATAAATTTTCTTCATTTTTCAGTTTTTTTAAAGATTTTTTTTTTGTAAAAACTGAAAAAATAAATTTGTAAAAACTGTTTTTTTTTTGTTGTAAAAACAGAAAAAAATCATTTTTTAACAAAATATTTTTGTTTTTTAAGAACTGAAGAAATTATTTTCACCAAAATATTTTCAGTTTTTACAAAAAAAATATTTTGTTAAAAAAACGAGGGTTATATATAGACCTTATCGTAAAGTCTAGGGGGGTATTTGGCTCCGTTTAAAGTCCAGGAGGGTATCCGGGTCAATAGTGTAATGGCAAGGTTGGATAAGGGCCAAACCTTTAACGAATGTTATATATAGACCTTATCGTAAAGTTAATGGGGGTATTTGGACCTTTTTCGAACTTTAAATCCTAATTTTGCCTCTGCGACTTCGTACCTGAAATCTCATGTTGTTATTTCCAATACATAAAATAAAGAAAATCTAGGTCATCACCCTTGGGGACAAAATCCAATAAGATAAAAGGGGCAAGCTTTTGAGTAACTATCATTTGAATCAATTTTCGTTGCAAAAGAAAAAAACAAACTAAAAGGCGCAAGTTTGTTATCTCAACTCATATGTTACGGAGGTAAACCTAAACAATAGTTTATAAATTTGTTGACTTAATTCTGATTTTTCCTCAAAGGCATACGAACCATATTTTATCAGTAAAACAATAAAGACAATGCAAGGTCAGTATAAAGCTAACTTAATTTTTTTTCCTTCATGAAATAGATATTAGTATTATTTAGTTAAAGAACAATCAGAGTGATCACAAACATTACATACTCCACGTAGAGTTAAAATATTAAAATCCCCCTAAACTATCAAATTTTTTGTCAGTTTCCTACTTAAATTATTCGGTGTCCCCAAAACCCCCCGAACTATATTTCCCTTTATATTTTTTTTGGTAATTAAACTTTCTATTTACCAGGGAAAATATTTACAAGAAATATAAAACCCATACATTCCATCCTACTCTTCTATGTCCCCCTCCCTCCTTTAACATACGCATATATCTATCTATTACAAGGGTACCAATTCAGGCTATTCAAACATGCTCCTAAGTATTTGTTGTTTCTGCAGTGAACTTCTTGCACAATCTGCTTGCATAGTGCTTCCCATCCCCTTGCTTTTGCTTGAAAAATTCTTGCATTTCGTTCTTGCCACACATAGTACACTGTTGCAGCTAGTATCATCTTGAACAATTATGATTTTGGGTTCCTGCGCTTGGTTATGTGTATTGCCCATATCAGCTCTTGATCCCATCCCTATATTCTCCTACTAATTCCTTGCCAAGTTAACATACTGCTCCATAGTGCTCTTGAATACTCACACTCAAAAAACAAGTGCTGAACACTTTCTCTCCCTATTCTGCAAAGTACACATTCAGCCTCTACATGCATACTCTATTTCTGTAATCTATCCTTCGTGTATAACTTGTCATGAGCCGTTAGTGTTAACATGAAGGTCCATCGTGGACATCCTGCATTCTGACAAACAACTTTTTTCCAGCTCACATTTTCAAAAGTTCCATGCAGCCTGTGATATATTATTTTGATACTGCACTTCTTGATTCTCTTGACCTCTTCATAGTTGAAACCTGCCTTAACAAGTGTTTTCTGTGCTTTAAGTATCTTCCTCACAATGCATGATGCTTGCTTCACCTGCATACCCCATACATCTCTGCCTTTGATATAGTAGCTATGAATCCATTGGATCCACATCTTATTCTTTTCTCTGCATAGGTCCTAGTAATATTTGCAAATTGCAGCCTTATTCCATAATGCTATATTCATGATGTTAAACCCTCCTACTGTCTTGGGCATGCATATCTTCTCCCATGCTAAAAGTGCTTTCTTGGATACATTACTTTCACATGTCCATAGAAAGCTCATGCAAATAGCCTCTATTAACTTTGAAATCTTTTTGGGCATCACAAAAATTTATGCCCAGTATGTTCGCACAGAAAATATGACACTTTTGATAAGCTGTATTCTTCCAGCATAGGACAGAAATTTGGTAGTCCATGATGTTATTCTTTCTACTATCTTCTCAATCAAGGGTTGGCATTGTGCTATGGAAATTCTCTTTGTACTTAGTGGAACTCCTAGGTATCTCACATGTAGCTCTCCCTTCTGTATTCCCAGGAAGTTTAGCATCTCATCTTGATTCTCTTGTGTAATTCCTCCACAGAATAAAGAGCTCTTATTCTTGTTGATCTTCAGCCCAGATACTTTTGAGAATTCTTGAAAACCATTGAATATTAATTGGACTGACTTCAAGTCTCCCCTGCAAAACAATAAAAGGTCATCAGCAAATTCAAGTTGCAAGATTTGCATCTTTGCACACTTGGGATGGTAGTTAAAATCTAGATCCTTGTTGAGCATTTTCAGCCTTCTTGTCAAGTACTCCATTGCAAGTACAAATAAGTAAGGGAAAGGGTTCCCTTGTCTTAATCATCTTTTTGCTTCAAATGGACTAGTTTGAACCCCGTTGATCAAAATAGTATATGTGACTGTCCCCATACAACTCATTATCCACCTAACAAACTGAGCTGGGAATGCTAAGGCATGCATCATCTGTTCCATAAAGTCCCACTCTATTGAATCATATGCTTTCTGGATGTCTAGTTTCATCATGCACCTAGGAGATACTCCTTTTCTCCCATACCCTTTAACCAACTCATGGCTCAAGATGATATTATCAGCGATAGCTCTTCCAGGTACAAAGGCTGCCTGTGAAATGTCAACCAAATCATCCATAACACACTGTAGTCTTTTAGTTAATATCTTGGAAATCATATTGTAAATCACTGTGCAACATGAAATGGGCCTGGATTCTTTTATACTTGTTGGATTTTTGACTTTAGGGATCAAAGTTATAGCTGTACAGTTCACTGGTTTATACATTTGTGCAGTCTCAAAGAACTCATCAACAACCAGTGTCACCTCTTCACCTATACTACCCCATGCCTTTTTGAAAAATACAGCATTGAAACCATCATATCCTGGAGCCTTCAGATCATTAATCTCTTTCAACGCCTCTCCTATTTCTTCCTTAGTGACCTGTCTGATCAGGTGCATTTGTTGTTCCCTACTTAAGGTAGTACCCTTTTTTATTACATTAGGATTAATAGCTGGAATGGAATCATCTTTTGATCCTAGTAGTTTCCTGTAGTAACCAAGGACTTCTGCATCTATTTCATCATCTAGGACTAACTGCCTTCCCATATCATCTGTTAGCATTTAGATTCCATTTATAGTTCATGTGCTTCATCTGTGCAAAGAAGTATCCTTAATTTGAATCTCCTAGTTTCAGCCATTGCACCCTTGATTTCTGTTTGTAGACACTTTCCTCTATCGTCACCCACTTCTCTAATTTCTGCTTCAGTATGTTCTCTTTCTCAATTAACTCAATGTCTTGCATTCTATTGCTCATGTCATCTTGTATTTTTTGCAGCTCATTCCTTGCCTCCTCGATTTTTCCTTCAAGCCCTTTTGTAATTGACAAGCTCCTCAGTTCTCTTTAATTTGTGCCAGACTGTTTGCATCTTTCTAGCATCTCTTCCCTCCTTCCAAGCCATTTCAACTTGTTGAATAAAGAGAGGGTGGTCAGCAATACAGTTAAAAAATCTGAATGGCCTGCTTTTCTTTGCATACACCTGTGTGATCATCAGCTTCAGAGGTGAATGGTCAGATATTAGTGGCTCTAACACCTGAATTTTCAAGCTAGGCATAGTCATCATCCACTCAGTATTCGCCAACCCCCTGTCTATCCTACTATATGTGTGGTTATTTGTCCATGTATATCCCCTTCCCACATACTGCAGTTCACTCATACCTATATCCATCATATACTCCTTAAAATCTTTCACTTCAATATCCTGCACTTCTGATCCATGTTGTCTATCTGTTACATGTAGCACAACATTGTAATCAACCATTGCAAGCCAGGGACCTTGTTGGTTGCTATTAATCTGCCTCAGCTTATCCCACATAGTTCTCCTATCTTTGATAGTATGTAGTCCATATACTGTAGTAAACCCAAATTTACCTGGTTTTGACTTCATTCTAATCTTCCCATATATAATCTGTTCATCTATTTAATTGGGATCAAATATTTATATTCTAGGATCCCATATTACCATATTCTTCCTTTTTGTCCTGTTCTAGCATTAGAAACCCATTCCCACCCTGGAGCTATCTTTTTGATAATTTCAATGGCTTTCAAATCTTTAACTGTGTGTTCAACTAATGCTATAACAACTTTATTATTTATTCTAACAAACTCCTTTACTTCTTTCTGCTTGTACGTTTTATTCATCCCTCTAACATTTCAAGTTATAACACTCATACAGGAATGAAATAAGGATAATGATGGTACCCCTGATCTCCTTGGCTGTTATTCTAGCTTGTACTTCTACTTCATACCTTTGGTCAATCATCAAACTCTTGAATCCATTAAGTTCATCAACACTGTGGCCCTCTTGTTGCTTAGCTTTGGTTGCTCTTACTGCTGATTTGCCTGCTACTGTGATCTAACCTGCTTCCTTATTTTGCATTTCATCACTCCCTTGATCTGGATCATTCATTTGATGGAATGAGCTTTCTTTTATCTGATCTTTCTCCTTATTCTCATTTCCTTCTCCTTTATCTGTTCTGAACCATATCATTCTGCCCTTATTAGCCTTCTTCTGCTGTATATTGCTTTGCTGTTGCATTGACTTCCTATTTTCAGTACAGTCATAACCTATTTTCAAACACTTACTGTAGTATTTTGGTTCTCAATCATACTCCACCTCCTGCATCATCTCCTTCCCTTTAGGATCCTGTAGTTTCACCTGTCTTGGAAGGGGCTTAGTAATGTCCATTTCTACTAATAACCGAGCATATGATATCCTTACTGCTCCAGTCGTACATTCATCAGTATAAATAGGATTACCTAGGGCACTTCCTATTTTGCTTAATGCAGTCATACTCCACCAGTTAGTGGGTAAATTGGGCAACTTAACCCATAATGGGATTGTTTTTAGAACATCATGTAAATTGAATTTCTCCGACCATGCCTTCAAAATTATTGGTCGATTGATGATTGAATATGGTCTTGAGTACAAAACTTGATCCCTTTCCTCAACACTGCTGAAGCGTATAATGAAATAGTCTTTATTGTGGTAGTAGATCTGAGGTTTCGTTGAGTACTTACCCATTTATTTCACAAATCTGTCCATAGCTCCAATAGTAGGTGATTCACCTATTACGTATATTACAATAGCATTTTTTCATTTCTCAGTCTCCTTCTCCACATCTTCAGCCTCTAGCTTCACCATTTTTTCGCCATTTTGCACAATTGGGGCAATAAATTGTAGATTCATGCCCTTCATAGCCAGTTTGTTCCCAACCACCACATTTGCCCATGTTTTAGTCCTAGTATCAGTCTGCTTTCCATCATCTTTAGTTTTTCTCTACAGTACCATGATTGCATGGTACTGTTCCATTTGTGTTTTGCTTAGTCCCTTGCTCTTGCCTCCCAGTCTCGTCTCCTCTAGCAGTAACTACCATCGGAGCTGGGGGTACTCATTCCTTCCTTCATTTTCTCTTTGTTTCTAGCTAGATCTCCTTCTTCTCTGTTTTCCCCAGCTTGCATGTTTCTCGATTTAGATCTTTCCTCTGATTTTTCAATTCGTAGCCCTTTTGGAGATACAAACAGCTCTAGCACATCATTCCTAGTTGTTGAGGACCGCTGTTCATCTATTACATTCTTCTTCTAGTTCCGCTTGGGTCTTCCCTCCCTCCATGGCTTCCAGGCGCAGGTTAGCTAACCACGTTAACTTGCGCCGAGAGAACAGTTAGAGAGACACTCACACTGAGTTTGTTATTATTGTTGTTTATATTTCCCTTTATATTAAAATCCATCATTATATTATTAGAGGTGTGTCTAGTACACGCTCCAAATTGTCTAAATAATGTGCCTTGCATCATTACACGTTGCTAGTTAACTTAGCTTAAATTCGGCTTAAACTATCACTTTTTGTCGGTTGCGTAAGGAAAATTGAATTCCCTAAGACCTCTTGAGACAAAGAGATAACTAAACAAGTACAAACACAGCCATTCATACATGCCATAATTATATATGAATATTTTGGTTATCCCCTAAACTAAGGAGTTGATATGCCGCTTCCAAGAGAATCTGCATGTCATTTCTTAAACTCGGTGCCGAATCAAACTACCTCATCTAAATTGAAACAAAGGGAGTGTAAGTTTTTGTTTTGAAACAAAGAAAAATAATATCAACCAATAACTCAGTAGCTACATGTAAAGATTTTTGTTTTGAAACAAAGAAAAATAATATCAACCAATAACTCAGTAGCTACATGAAAAGACGAAAGTGGAATGCTCCTTTACATAGCGTCAATAGCCACTTTCTACCCATCGCGTGCCATATAGTCTCTTTTTATTTTTTTATAACTCTCTATTACCTAATGTATAAAGCGTCCTGCATTTATGCAAGGTCCAGGGAAGGGCCGCGTTCCTAAGTGGTCGCTTGATACATGAGATAAGGTGGCATTAAGTGTGTGATTATCTTTATACCGTCAATCAATATAATTTTAATCCCACCTTATCCTATCAAACGTGAAATTATTTTATCCGATCTCCCATGTGAAATAAATTAGTCCAAAGATTATAATCCCAGGATAATTTAGTTTGCGAACCAAACGACCCCTACGGGTGTGATGTGGATCCTCTACTGTTATACAAGCATTAGGCTTTTTATGTCTCGAACTCATGATCTATTGATCATACGAAAATAACTTTACCGTTTCTCTAAGACTCCCTCTGGTGTGTCAGCTAGCTTGACTAATTCAGATTTACCTGTATACTAATATTGATGAATGATGGACAACTACTCGCACTTGACATCTGTCTTTTAACATTTATGGCAAAGATATATACTTAACGTAGATCAAAGAAACAGTTAAAGGAATTTTACTCCATAAGTTTTGATCAAAATTCGCGACATGAGAAGAATAACAAATTAAATATGGACTAATAATCTGTCCATGTGAGAAAGTTTGAGTAAAAATATATTTAAACAAGTCTACTTTATAATATTCAAGTAACCAATATATTTTGTTGTATGACATTGAGTAAATACTAGTAATATACATAACGCGAGCCCCAATACTACTGCATATCTCTCATCTACAGCTGACAGAGTGGTTGTGGTCTATCAAATCAATATTCTGCTAGTTTTAATGATTAGATTTGGCTTTAATTCTTAAGTAATTTGGTACTACTTAGGAGGCTAATCCTTGTTGGGGTTGGGGGGGGGGAGAGAGAAAGGGAAAAAAAGAAGAGTATCATTAATAACTGCCCCAACGAAACTGAAACTGACTCTCTAAAATTCCATCATTGCAATGCAAAGCAAACATCCTTTTCCGAATATCCCTTATCAATTCTTAATAATTATGTTTAGAGGCTTCCTCGACTTGGAGATTTTAAAAAAAAGTATATAGAAAGATGAGTATATAAATACTCAATAAGATATAGAATTAGCATTCATCAATTCATCAAGTAGAGTAGGATATCATGCACTTTGATGTGTTCTTTAAGCTGCGTTGGCCACCTAAACATAGTGCTACAAACGCCACATGGGAACTTGTGGTGGTGGTGGGAGGATCTGGGGAGGTTCATTCTGGTCGTCTCAATTTTATTTGCAAGATTTCTCAATAAAACTCGTGGCCTAAAGCCAAATTTTAATAAGGCCCTTAGTTTTCTTTTCTTTTTTGTCTATGGTATAGTTATCTTGTAAAATATAATATTAATATTACATTAGTTTTATTTTTTTTTGTAGTGTAGTTATCTTATAAAATATAATATTAATATTCACATTGATAAGAAAATTCAAGTTAATAAGATGTTAGCCACGTATTTATAATTTTTTATTTTGGATCTTATTGTAAAAAATATTATTTATCAATATGAAGATTTGAGTATCTTAATTTAAAGTTCTAAAATATTTCTATTGTTAAAAAATAGATAATCTTTCTTTCCAGTTTTACAAGGATTTTGTACTCTTTTTTTTCCTATAAACTTCAATATTGTCTAAGCGAAAATAAGATAGTAAATTCACTACTAAAAATATTTTTGGGACCCCAAAGTTTAGAGGACCGAAAGCACAAGCTTTACTAGCCTACCCCTTGAGCCATCTCTGGCCATTGAGAAGACTAAAATCAGAAATGTTGTGTGTTCTGAGTTGTGAGTCCGTCGACCTTCCCCTATTCCCCTATTTATCGGCTTATACAGGTGGGCCTCCCGATTCCCTCCCCCCCTTATATAGAAATATTGAAAAAGGGTTTCACCAATTATATTTTACTCTACTACGTCGTAGCAACATCTATAGAATTGGGCAGGTACGAATGACGTGCTCCTCTTTATGTTCTTTCTTCTTTTTCTACAAATCGTACTACTAGCCTGTCTATCTAAAGCCATTAACCACAAGCTAAAACTCTATTTATGTGATTATTGTACAAGTCCAAATTTGGTGATTCGGCAGTAACAAATAAGCAAGATAAAAGGCGGGATCGACCATGGTATACCAACTGAAGGTCGCTCTCAAGACGGTTGATGCGAAAGACGGGCAGCTGAGAAGAGGAAATAACTCTAGCATAGGTTTAGATATGGACACAATGAATATTTTTGGATATTCTTTGCTATCTTATTTTC
>MU706844.1:102775-116015 GCA_026770625.1 Nicotiana glauca
CTAATTATATGATATCTATATTTATAATTCAAATAAAGTAACCAATTAATTAAAAAATTTAAGAAGGTTTTTTTTGTTAAAAAGGTAATTTATTTTGTCTTAATAATGCCACTTTTAATTATTAATATTTTTGTTTTTTTATTGTAGCAAATTGTTTTTTTATTTTTTTTTATTTTAAGATAACTTAAAACTCCAAAGTGAAACTACTCCCCAATTTGAATGAGTAATTTTTTTATTTTTTTTATTTTTTTAATATAGCTAATTATAATATAAATATATTTATTAATTCAAATAGAGTAACCAATTAATTCAAAAATTAAGAAGTTTTTTTTAGTTAAAAAGTTAGTTTATTTTGTCTTAATATTGCCACTTGGATTTTTTTGGTTATGCCACTTGTCTTAATAATGTGCTTTTGTCTCTCCTTTTATTATATATAGATTTTAAAGACTTTTTACATATAAATTTATACTATACGTCAAAAGTACTAGATTCATATAAACCTTGTATCCGTATGTTGTATCAGCCCATGCTTCTAAGCCCGGGTGAATACTCGCAAACGTGCCGATATTTTTAGACAACTTCTAACTTGAGTATTATGAAACCCTACATTTCATATTGTAATTGTATTATTTACATGTTACAATGTGGGTTATAATATATTTTTTTTCCTTTATGAAAAGCTTTATATTATTCTTAAAATATAAAAACTTCTCAAAATTAATTCAGTGTTTTTCTTAAATATTACTGTTAACAATTAAATTATTATGAAAGTAATATAAGAGGATGCATCAAACGAGCTTTCCCCATGAGATAGTTGCGTGATAAAGTTATACAACTATCAAGGAAATCCATAGAATGTAGAAAGGAAATTTTTTATTTTGTGTCTCATATAACTTGTACTAGTTGTATGAGCCAATTTTTTTGTCTCATAGTTTTGTGGACCCAGATTTCTGTGAACCCAAAAGTGTAAGATTGAGATCTATAAATTTGTGAGACAAAAGGAAGGCTCGTACAACTATTGTCAGTTATATGAGATACAAAATAAAACTTGTCAATGTAGAAGTATTTCATGGAGGAAAACCCCCTTAATTTTGTGTAGCAAAAGTACTCTGTTTCCTTTTCTTTAAATTCTTTTTATGTGGTTGACATTTTAGGTCTACATTAGAAGTCTTGTCTAAATATCTATGGTGTCGTGCCTTAGATATGGAATCTTGTACAAAATTGAATATCTTTTTCAAGATTAAGACTTTGCCCTTAAATAACTATAGGCTTAGTTTGTGTACACTTTGTGCAAAGTTTTCGTACTATTAGTGTAATTTAACATGTTATCTAGATTACTTTATATTTTTGGTTATCACAATGAGTTTGTTATGAATAAATTACATGTTGTTGCAGATATATGTTAACTTAATGGTATAAAAATATTATATTCTATCATTACATAAAACTTAACTCACATTACTAAAAAGGTCAATTTTCAACCGTCAAAACGATCATCATAAATTATATGGCTGGCACAATATGAGTATTATAACCACGCAGCCTGTGAAAAAACTAACTTTGCAGAACCCTTTTACCTAATCGATCGTATCACAAATCTTTTGTTATCTTCTTTGTCTGAAATTGGGTGAAATTTCTTTCTTTCAGGCCCTACTTTCAAAGGTTGGGTTCTCTATGCTTGCAAATCGGTTGAAAACCGAGCTTTTCCGACGGAAAACATATGATTTTGAGACATAGGAAATACAAACAACAATAACAAATTTAGTAAATTTCTATAAGTAGAGTCCGGAAAGTTTAGCATGTACACATACCTTATTTCTATACTAGGAGGGCAGAAAGACTATTTTCGATAAACCCTTGGCTAAAAAAAGGATGAAAAGAAGTCGTGGCAACAAGCAGTATTACCAGGAAAATATTAAGAAAATCGAAACTAACAATATAAAGACAAAATTACAGAATAATGTACTTCATAAGTTGACCTTGCACTATTTTAGCTAGGGGTGTTCATAAAAACCCGAAAAATCGAACCAAACCAAAAACCAAACCTAACCGACCAAAAAAATCGATACTTTTTGGTTTGGGTTGGTTTTGGTTTTGAATTTTAAAACCCGATCAAATTTGGTTTGGTTTTGGTTTTAATAAGAAAAAAACTGAACCAAACCGACTATAGGAGTAGCTATTCCAAATATATTATTACACCTATATATATATGTATATTGTTATACAAAGTTTCAAAAAATTTATGGTAAATGTTAATAGTTTGCACTTTTAATATAGTTCTTTACCTTTACATTCTAGTTCGATTGGTAGTTTTCATTTGTTTAGTATAAGAATTCATTTCGTGTTAAAAATAACATATTTTTAATTGGGTCCTTAAATTATTCATCACTATTTGATTCAATTATCATCAATATATTTTGGTAAATAATAGATTTCTTAAACGACAATTGATTTGATAATGTTACATTGAAAATGTGGTTGCCGAAATATGTGTTTGGTAATGTATGTCTTATATTTAAGAAAAAACCGACAAATAACCGAAAAAATCGAAAAAACCAAAAAACCAACATAAACCGACTTAATTGATTTGGTTTGGTTCAAATATTTGAAAAGCCGACTTACTTGGTTTGGTTTCCTTTTAGGGAAAAACCGATCCAAACCGAACTATGAACACTGTCACACCTCCTTTTTTACACACCTACCCCGAAGGATATTGTATAAGGGAGTTTTTCCATTTAAAGTGACATTATTTGAAATGGGATTATTTATTCAGTTCTAGAGTCGCCACTTGGGATAGGTTTGGCTTTTGGTGTCCCAAGTCACCGGTTTATCTTGAATCTTAAATCGAGGAAACTTCGACTTCCCGAATGGAGTTTGCGAACCAGAAATTCTGAATAAGGAATTCTGTTGACCCGAGGAAAGGTGTTAGGCACCCCCGGATCCCGTGGTTCTAGCACGATCGCTTAAACTATTATAATTGGCTAAAATTTGATTTTAATACATGTCATCCTATAGTGCAATTTTAAATTTATTTACCGATTTTAATTAATTTTAAAGAAATTGAATGTCGTTTAAAACATATTTTTAGATCACGTCACATGAAATGCACCCGGATCCACGACGCATTTTATTCAACGTTTTGGGATTTGGATTTGGGTCGCATGAAATGCACACCCAAGTTTAAGAAGGTAAATTTATTAAAGAACGCCCCTAAAGTGACTAACGTGTTATTAACTTTGCGGGAGGCCATGAAAATTCTCTAAATGACACGCCCCGAGGTCTAAATATTTTAATGTGAATATTTAAAGAGGGCCACGCAATTTATGAATTTTATTTGGCGCGGGACACCTTGTTTTATTTTTAAGGCCATCCTAAAAGGGACTATTATTTTCTATTATAGATTGTCTCTAAAGGGCCTAATTAATTGGCATTATTAGTCAACTACTATTCAAAAATTTGGGCTTCAAGTTCAAGTCCGAACTTAAACAAGAGGAAAACCTCTTAATTCAAATTCGCTACTTAACTTGGAAGACCCAAAATTACATTATGAGAGTAATTCAATAACTTCAAATGGGAATTAAACTTTCAGTACATTGGGCCTCCAATCAATCTCAAAATGAGGAAATTTAGTAAGGTTTTGGTAGGAAACTGCCCGGTCGTGGGCCTATACACATGCCCAAATAGAAAATAGGCTGCAAGTTGGGACTCAGGATTTAAATCACTTGGGCTTCTGATTATACATTAGGCTCAGATCCCGTTTTTTAAAAAAATGTACTACTTTGGCTCGTGAATGAACCCAGACCGACGTTAATCCTTGGGCCTATTAATAATTTTGTATACAAATTGGCCCAATTTAAACACATCACAGGCATGCTATTGTTTAAAGGCAAATGTTTCTTACAAATTCAACCTGTTTACACATTAATAATCAATATACTCAATCTGGAGTTTTTAACACATTGGTAATCAATATACTGATTTGTTTCCCAAAATTAAACTAATCAATTTGGTAATAACAGGAAGATTATGGATCTATTCAATTCAACATCTGCTAAATTAGTTCTAAATTTTACATTCTACTTATATCTAAACTAATGAGTTACTATTACAAACATTTATAGGGTTTAATGCTTAACTGAAATGATCAACATTTATATTGAAAGGTCAAATTTAGCAACCTAATATCTACTGATTTGCTGTTTCGTTCTGATGTCAAGGCCAATACTGAAGATAAAATTGCTGAAATTAGAACTAGTTCGAATGCAAGTAACTACCCAACCTATCATGATACTAATTTTTAAACACCTAACAAATATGAGGTGATACAACCAACATTACTACAATTACAGTAAACTAGCAACATTACTAGAGTTGTCATGAATGAACAACTGAAAACAGCAATCAATCCAAATTAATTCAACAGTCCAATTAACACGACATTAATCAACAATAAACATGAGATAACATAATTGCCTAATGAAAACATAGTTCCATAGTCCAGATTGATTACAATGACTAATTGAATTATCATGAAGTAATATTCACAGATCTACAAGAGAAAAACAAGCACAACTTCATTTTATATTCAGTTTTGAAGGCTACATCCGAGAAGATCCAGAACATGTATTAGAAATCGAATAGAAATGAAAATAAGGATCAACTATGTATCAGCAGTATAACAACACTCAATTTAAGCAGGAAATTAGCAGTTCCAAGTTGAAAACCCAGGAAATTAGAGTAGGATGTAGTAAATCTCCCAAATTGGCTTCAATCAACCCAAAATTCGACTGACTTAAACCTAGATTTGATGAACCAAAATGACCTTTAGCAGATAACTTCCTATTGATTTCAGAACTTAAAAGTGAGCTTCAACTGTTTTGAAACTGGGTGAAACAGTGCCTTTTTTTTTTTTGAATTTCAGTACTTTTTCAGGAGTTTTGGATTAGAATTTTTTTTAGTTTTCTGATTTCTATAAGCTCTAGGTTTTGAATTTGAATTTCAAAATTTCAGAGTTTTTTTGAATCTCTAATGCTTCTAGAAACTTGTGTGGTTTTTTTTTTCAGATTCCAAAACTTGTTCAATAAGGCAAGGAGTATGCCTTTTTATAGGCAAAGCTTAGGGCAACCCTCAGATTTCTGTTTTACCCCTATGTCCCTCTTTTATTTTTCAGTTTTTAGCTAGTTAGTCCCTTATTTATTGGCTTGTTGCCCAAGTTATACCATTAAGTTCCTGAAATTCTAATTGGAACCCCATCTATAAAGTTCTAGGGGTTTTCAATTTCAGTTACTGCACTATCTTATATTTTGAAATACCTAGATTACCCTTAATTTGGACTCTGAATTGCTACCCTAGTCAAAAACTAACTCCAACCCTGTTAACTTGGTTAAATAATCACGGTTGATTACCCATGGTTGGAATCATTCAGCTATAACCAAACATGACCTAAAAATTAAACTAATCAAACAATCTAACTAATCAGAATATGGAAATTAATTCTAACTAAAATACTATAAACTAAAACTAATTTTATCACTGAACAAATCAACAATGAAACTTATACTTGATCAAACCAGATAAAAAGTAAAGAACACATAAAATATACTGTAAAAAGTAAACAAAACAAAAATAAAACAAAAAAAATGTAACGAAAGCAACAACAAACATGGAATTAATATGACTAAAATCAAATAGACAATCCAACCAAATATCAAGAACAAAAATTAAAATTCATAATCAGACCCTCAAAAAAAACAACCTAACTCAAAACCTAGAATGTTAATTACTGCCAATAAAATAAAATGAAGCATGGATTAATCAGAGAATCAATGAATTCAAAAAAAAGAAGAAAGAAAAGAGAAAATTACCGATGTAAGGTTTGAACAAGGCTGAAATCTGATTCGAGCCTCGGAATAATGTTAAACGTTCGTTCTTCACCAAGAACAAACAAAAATATTATTTCGTGACTCGAATTCAACACTGGACTCAAGGACTTGGAAAAAATTCGGCAAACTCAAACTTCTAGGGTTCTGCCACTTTACGATTTGAAATTCGAGAAGCTAGGGTGATATTCGAAGGAAACCAGTTATGGGTTTCGTGAGAGGGAGGTGAGGAGAGTCCGGGGTGTGATTTTTTGAAGTTTGCGGGCGGCGCCGCCATGCACGGCGGAGGCAACGCTGGGGTTTGGGTTATTCGACGAATTTGACGGGGATTTGGAGGAAACTAAGCCCGGATCTGGAAAGGGGAGGTGGAGAAGGGGCTATGGTATAAATTTGGACGGGATTGGGTGATCGCCGCCGCCGTGGGGCGATTTCCGGCGGCGGTCTAGGGCGGAGCCGGTGGGGGTCGTCTCTGATGAGAGAGAGACNGAGATTTGTTTGAGCAGAAACGACGTCGTTTCATAGGGGAAGCGTATGGACCGGACTGAGGCGGGTTTTGGGCTTGGTTGGGACCAGATTTGGTGGGTTTGGCTTGGGCTAGGGTCGAAATTGGCCCAAAAATGAGTCTTTTATCAAGACCCCAATTTCCTTAGTTTTTTTTTTCATTTCCTTTCTTTCTATTATATTTTTTTTCCAGATTTTGTTAACATTAAAAATAAAACCTGATTTAAATCTAAAACTAAACTAATTATTTTATCTAAAATTAACTAAATCCCAATTTAAAATAAAACTAAGTAAAAAATATAAAAGGACTATTTTCTATTATTTTCTCTTGTTTTTTTGGTAATATTAACTAAAAAATATAAAATTGAGTCTTAAATGCAAAGGTACTATATTTTTTTTTGTATTTTTATGAATTATACTAACTAAAGATGCACACAAAAATGCAAACAAATATGCGATTAAGTCCTAAAAATTAAATAATTAAAGAAAAAATCCTAATTTTATGTATTCTATAAGAATAATTCGAGCGAGGCAAAAATCACGTGCTCACAGCTGCCCCTCTTTGCTCGGAGACACGAAGGGTTTTCGGAAAAAGATAAATGAGCAATCATGAGAGATTTTTGCCTGCTTGGCACTCCAGGAGAAGCATTTTTGAAAACCGTCTGACCGAACCCTGCTTCAAAGGTTGCCTACATATCCTTGGCTATAAAGGAATCAGGTCAGTGTAGTTCTAGAAGGTTTGGTAGCTGGGACTACCAAGAACTGTGATTTCACTGTTGTTGCTGCTGCTACTGCTTGCTGACCTCCTTATCACACCAAAAAGGAAAATCAAAGCTAAGCTAGTTATGCCTATCAACTATGAGTTATAAGATTCCTATCTATAATTCTCTTGGAGCTTGATCTTGAGTCTTAGCTAATTTTGTTGTGGACTCTGATCCGAATCTTGATGATCTCCAGTTGTAGGTGTTGTTTCTTTCTTCAGCATTGGGACCAAAGCGGGACAGGTAAAGCTTGTGACTTCAATCAAGTTTTGAGCAGTCCGCATCTTTGTCCGCTTTGGCATTTTGAATTCACTTATTTTTTGTTCTTTTCTTCTTTTCCTTTATTCTGGATTGAGACTCATTCTTTCGATCATCTCAAATCCTGTGCCTTGAGGTAAAACCTGTTTGAACACCAAAACAAACAAACGAACAAAATTTTTCTACCCTGTTTTCACTAGGAAAATTTTGCGAGTTATTTGCAACACAAATCTAAACTACTTTTTCATTGAAAGCAATAAAAATTAGGATTGTGTATCCATGGGAATGAAGCCTTAAATTGGGAGGATTACCAGGTTATGCTGGAAAATGACCGGGTTATGACGGAAAAGAAAAAGGTCCTCGGGTTATGCCGGAGAGATCCACGGGTTATGCTGCGATAAAAAGGAAAAAAGGCCCTTAGGTTATGCCAAGGAGGTCCACGGGTTATGTCGGGATAAAAGAAAAAAGGTCCTTGGGTTATGCCAGGGAGGTCCATGGGTTATGCCGGGATAAAAGAAAAATGATCATTGGGTTATGCCAGGAAGGTCCACGGGTTATGCCGGGATTAAAAGAAAAGGGCCCCTTGGGTTATGCCAAGGAGGTCCACGTGTTATGCCGGGATAAAAGAAAAAGCTCCTTGGGTTATGCCAGGGAGGTCCATGGGTTATGCCGGGATTAAAAGAAAAGAGCTCCTTGGGTTATTCTAGGGAGGTCCACGGATTATGCCGGGATAAAAGAAAAATCTCCTTGGGTTATGCCAGGGAGGTCCACGGGTTATGCCGGGATTAAAAGAAAAATATCCTTGGGTTATGCCAGGGAGGTCCACGGGTTATGCCGGGATAAAAGAAAAAGCTCTTTGGGTTATGCCAGGGAGGTCCACAGGTTATGTCGGGAATAAAAGAAAAAGCTCCTTGGGTTATGCCAGGGAGGTCCACGGGTTATGCCGGGATAAAAGAAAAAGGCTCATTGGGTTATGCTAGGGAGGTCCACGGGTTATGACGGGATAAAAGAAAAAGGTCATTGGGTTATGCCAGGGATACCTAGGGAATTGGAGGCCCTATGCTACCATGACTTTGAATTTTTCTTCCTTTTTTTTTATTTAGAAAATACAGGAAAAAATTTGGAGGAAACTTCCCTTTTGGTCAGTTCCTTGCTGCAAAGCGGTTTCAGCACTTGCGCATTTCTTTTCCCTTTTGGTTGCACCTGCTCTTTGCACGGTTGCTTGGATTGTACCTGTTTTAATTTTTTTAAAACAAAGAACAATTGTTAGTTTGAAACGGTATTTGGTTTTGTGGCCTTGATCGTCACAAATGCTTGATCACGACCCAGCTTCTGTTGAGAACTTTTGCTGCTTGATGGTTTTGAGGATGAATCTCTTCTCAAACCAAAGGGTTCAACTTTTAGGATTTCATGATGACTCGCCCGCGTGAGGCTCAGGCCTTTTCACTTTATTCTGCTCTTAGTACCTTTGTCTTTGACTTTCTTTCCTACTCAATGTCTTTGCTTTGAAAGCATCAAACATCATGGCCAGTCGGGATTAACTTGACACACCCGCTGAGGATGGGTACTTTCTTTTAGCTTTTGTTAGGCAAAGCCCTGTAAAAACCAGTCCTTCCACCTTTTCTTTGTAATAGTTTCGGAATCAAAGTTAGGCTGAGAGAGATTCAAGGAGAAAGTAAACAGAGAGCAAGAGGATGAATTTAAATAGAAGCGTCCCTTTCGGGGGAAAAGAAGGACTTATATGGGGGTTTGCATGCAGACTTCAAATGAACATGACATGCTTCTTGGACTGGATGCCCAACCCGCACAAACTTTCCTAACTTCTCGTAAGCTCATTGACCCGTATTTCAAAACCAAGGAACCTTGCCAGAACTCTTTCAATGGTGGGAGGTGCCTTCTTTTTGGTCAACGGCACCCTTTGCGGGTTTTCGCCAATCAATTCTCTCATTTCTCTTCTCACCGTTGCCCGATAGTGATCTTTACGAGTTTTCACCAAACAAACTCTCTCATTTTCAATTTCTCTACTCACCATCACCTTATGGTGCCCGAAGGTTTTCACCGATAAGACTCTCTCATTTTATTTCTCTCAATTTAGACTATATCAGATTCCAATAATATTGTTTTTCAATTCCCACGCCTTTGCCAATTGATCGGAAGGACTTGGACAAGGTTTTTGGGTAAAACGAATTTCAGACGGAATTACAACTTTGGAACCTTTTTGGCGGGCTCATGGTCGAGCCATTATATCATCTGCCCCAGTTTCACTTTTTTGGAGGAATTGGGATTTTTGTTTTGGTGTGACTGAACCCCAGAGAGAGGCTGCCTACATATCCTTTCGGAATCAAGTCGAACGTAGTTCAGGAAAAACATTTGTTTTTGTTGTTTTTGTTTTTGTTTTGTTTTTGTTTTTCTATTTTTTTTCCAGTAGTACTTCTGGGTTCCAAAGAGGATAGCTAAAGAAGAGTAACCGGCTCAAATGGATTTACGAAGGGTTGATAGTGTTTGGATAGCGGGAAGGAAAGCCTTCGTCATCTCAATTGCACAAAAGTCATCACCGCCGGAGATTAGACATAGTACCTTTTTACTGCATCCGCATTGACAGTTGCTTCGGGATCATTTTCTTCGATGTATCCCAGATACAACCCTCCTCTTGGCAATATCTTTGTGATAATGTACGGACCCTTCCAGTTAGGAGAAAATTTTCCTTTTGCTTCCTGATGATGAGGAAGAATGCGTCTTAGCACGATTTGTCCCACTTCAAAATTCCTGGGACGCACTTTCTTGTTATAAGCGCGGGCCATTCTTTGTTGGTACAACTGCCCGTGACAAACCGTGGCCATTCATTTTTCATCAATTAAAAACAACTGTTCCAGTCGAGTCTTGACCCACTCACTATCCTCAATTTCTGCTTCAACGATTATCCGGAGTTAAGGGACTTCTACCTCTGTGGGTATAACAGCCTCAGTTCCATAGACTAACAAGTATGGGGTTGCTCCTATCGAAGTACGCACCATGGTGCAATATCCCAATAATGCAAAAGGCCGCTTTTCATGCCATTGTCTGGAGCTCTGAATCATCTTTCTCAAAATCTTCTTGATGTTCTTATTTGCTGCTTCAACAGTACCATTGACTTTGGGCCAGTAGGGAGTGGATTTTCTATGCGTTATTTTGAATTGTTCGCCTATTTCCTCCATCAAACGACTATTCAGGTTGGCAGCATTGTCTGTGATGATGGTTGCAGGAATGCCAAAGCGGCAAATAAGATTAGAGTTCACAAAATCTACCACAACTTTCTTGGTGACTGACTTGAGAGTGATGGCTTCAACCCACTTCGTGAAGTAGTCAATAGCAACTAGTATGAATCTATGTCCGTTTGAATCTTTTGGCTCGATTAGCCCAATGACATCCATGCCCCAAGCAACGAATGGCCAAGGTGCTGACATAGGATGCAGTTCTATTGGAGGTGCATGAATCAAATCATCGTGCACCTGACACTGATGGCATTTCCGGACAAAACTGAAGCAGTCCTTCTCCATAGTTATCCAATAATATCCTACCCGAATGATTTTCTTTGCCAAAACATACCCATTCATATGAGGCCACATACTCCCACGTGTACCTCATGCATAAATCTTCCAGCTTCCTCAGCGTCAACACATCTCAACAAGTTGAGGTCCGGGGTTCTTTTGTACAAGACATCACCACTCAAGAAGAAACCACTCGCATGCCATCTAATGGTTCTCTTTTGATATCCAGTAGCTTGCTCAGGGTATTTTTGCGTTTTCAAAAACCTTTTAATGTCGTGATACCATGGCTGGACGGTTGGCTCCGCTTCAATTGTGTTACAATAACCATGCCTTTCCTTGATTTGAATTTCCAAAGGATCAATATGGGCATTGCCTTGGTAAGGCAGCATCGAAGCTAGAGTGGCGAGTGCATCAGCTAGTTCATTGTGACACCGAGGAATGTACCTGAATTCTATCAACTTAAACCACTTGCTGAGATCTTCCACATGTTGCCGATAGGTAATGAGCTTAACATCTCGGGTCTCCCACTCTCCCTGGGCTTGCCGGATAATAAAATCAGAATCCCCCATGATCAACAACTCTTCAATATCTTGGTCAATCGCCATATTCATGCCCATGATGCAGGCTTGATACTAAACGGTACTGTTCGTGCAGAAGAATCGCAGCCTGGTTGTAGCCGGGTAGTGTTGACCAGTAGGTGAGATCAAGATTGCCCTAATTCCCACACCTTTAGCATTTACAACTCCATCAAAGAACATTTTCCAAGCATGAGTATCTTCAGAGATTTCTTCTATTGAATTTACCTCTTCATCTGGAAAGTAAGTGCTCAACGGTTCTCGTCAACCGGATTTTCAGCCAAATGATCTGCCAACGCCTGGGCTTTCATCGCCGTGCGGGTGACATAGACTATGTCAAATTTAGTGAGCAGGATCTGCCATTTTGCTAATCTCCCTGTGGGCATTGGTTTCTGGAATATGTATTTCAAGGGATCCAACCTGGTTATGAGGTAAGTGGTGTAGGCTTGTAGATAATGTCTCAACTTCTGAGCGACCCAAGTCAAGGCATAGAAGGTTCTTTCCAACAGAGTATATTTTGCTTCATAACTGGTGAACTTCTTACTCAAGTAGTAGATTGCTTGTTATTTCTTCCTAGTTATATCGTGTTGCCTGAGGACACAGCCAAAAGAGTTTTCCAATACTATTAGATACAAGAAAAGAGGTCTCCCTGGCTCTGGTGGGACCAAGACAGGAGGATTTGACATATTTGATCTTGTCGAAGGCTTCTTGACATTCATCCGTCCACTTGACTGCTACATCTTTCTTCAATAACTTGAATATGGGCTCACATGTGGAAGTCAGTTGAGCAATGAACCGACTGATATAGTTTAATCTGCCTAACAAGATCATCACATCCTTCTTAGTTCTTGGAGGAGGCAAATCCCGGATAGACTTTATCTTTGTTGGGTCTAACTTGATACCTCTCTTGCTGACTATGAAGCCTAGAAGTTTGCCCGACGGAACTCCGAATGCACATTTAGCCGGGTTCAGCTTCAGATCATACTTGTGCAACCGCTCGAAGAACTTTCTCAAATCTCGAACGTGGTCATCCTGAGTTCGGGACTTGATGATTACGCCGTCCACATACACCTCTATCTCCTGATGCATCATATTATGGAAGATGGCGGTCATGGACCTCATATAGGTTGCTCCGGCATTCTTCAGAACAAATGGCATAACCCGGTAGCAGTATGTACCCCAGGGTATAGTGAAGGAAATTTTCTCCGTGTCTTCCTCATCCATCAACACCTGGTGATATCCTGCGTAGCAATCCACAAAGGACTGTATCTCATGCTTAGCGCAATTATCAACAAGGATGTGGATGTTGGGCAAAGGGAAATTGTCTTTGGGACTTGCCTTGTACAAATCTCTGTAGTCCACACACACCCGGGTCTTCCCATCTTTTTTCGGAACTAGGACTACATTGGCCAACCATATAGTGTACCGAACTACTCGGATTACCCCTGCTTTCAACTGTATTGTGATTTCTTCCTTGATCTTGTCATTGATGTCAGTTTTTGACTTTCTTTGTTTTTGCTGGACCGGAGGGCAATCGGGGTAAGTTGGTGTGACGACCCAAAGGGTCATCACCTATTTTCCTCATCTATTTTGTGTTTCCGAGGCCTTGAAAACCTCATTTTCTATTGCCTCGATTTGCATGCACAGTTCGGGTGCGTAGCCAAAAAATTTATGTGTTGGAATATGTGAATTCTGTGAAAAATTTGAAGAATTTTGATATTAATATGATTATAGTTGAC
>MU706847.1:3686-47106 GCA_026770625.1 Nicotiana glauca
AATACCAACACAACCTAGGTTAGGCACCTATGGCTCCCAATGACCATCCCATGAGTTCTAATGTATATATCTTACATGAATAATCACCGTAGAGTAGTTAAAGATGATAGACATACCTTTTGTAGTAAGAATTTTAAGAATCCCCACTTGTGGTATTCTTGATGAATTCAAGGATTTAAAGGAAAATTTAAGGATTATGAAGATTAATCCTTGTTAGTATAAGTGTTTATGGGGGTATCAATCACTCAAAGTACTCTAAAAACCTTACCTTGGATCATAGGGATGGAGGTTGGGATGAATTCCCCTTGAGAGTGCAAGCCTTAACCCCAAAAATGACTTGGGAACTCTCTAGACCGGTCTTGGGGTATTTAGAGGCCCGCTACTAGTGCGGCCGCGCACTTGGGCGTGCATCTGGGCGTGCTAGTTTGCCTAGCGTTTTGTCTTGGGCGCGGGTGCGCTAGTGACACATGCCCAGAAAAAAGGTCATAACTTTCTTTATACACCTCCAAATGATGCACTGTTTGTTGCGTTAGAAACTAGACTCATAGGGGATTAATTTGATAGGTAGTTCCTCATGAAACTTCTCATATAACTGGATATATGATCGTTCAAAGTGAGGTCATGTGCGCATTTATTTACAACTTTCAGTTAATATGAAATTTTCCAACTTGGCTTAGACTTAGGCCTCTCCTTAGACCCCAATCCACTTCTAATACGACTTATACAGTTATTAACATGTCCAATTGATATCCATTCTATCCTAGATCCTTATTTGCATGCAAGATAAAATATTTAGCCTACATTTGCACCACGAAAACTTAAATTACTTAGCAAAATTTTCTGGGGCTTTACAATAACAAGGGAATACATTTCAAGTTTTGAAACCAGGCGCCCATCTAGATAACAAGGGAATACATTTCAAGTTTTGAAACCAGGCGCCCACCTGGATAACAAGGGAATACATTTCAAGCAATCAGGCGCCCACCTGGTGTACAAGGGAATACATTTCAAGTTTCAGCAATCAAGCACCCACCTGGAGAACAAGGGAATATAATTCAAGTTCAGCAATCAGGCGCCCACCTGGAGAACAAGGGAATATAATTCAAGTTCAGCAATCAGGCGCCCACCTGGAGAACAAGGGAATATAATTCAAGTTTTGGTAATCAGGTACCCACCTGGATAACAAGGAAATACACTTCAAGTTCAGTAATCAGGCGCCCACCTGGAGAACAAGGGAATACACTTCAAGTTTAGTAATCAGGCGCCCACCTGGAGAACAAGGGAATACATTTCAAGTTCAGCAATCAGGCGCCCAACTGGAGAACAAGGGAATATAGTTCAAGATTTGGTAATCAGACGCCCACCTGGAGAACAAGGGAATAATACACTTCAAGTTCAGTAATCAGGTGCCCACCTGGAGAACAAGGGAATATAATTCAAGTTTGGGTAATCAGGCGCCCACCTGGAGAACACAGGAATACACTTCAAGTTCAGCAATCAGGCGCCCACTTAGAGAACAAGGGAATATAATTCAAGTTTTGGAAATCAGGCGCCTACCTAGATAACAAGGGAATAAATTTCAAGTTTTGAAATCAGGCGGCCACTTGGAGAACAAGGGAATATATTTCAAGTTTCAGCAATCAAGCGCCCACCTGGAGAACAAGGGATTACATTTCAAGTTCAGCAATCAAGCGCCCACCTGGAGAACAAGGGAATATAATTCAAGTTCAGCAATTAGGCGCCCACATGGAGAACTAGGGAATATAATTCAAGTTTTGGTAAACAGGCACCCACCTAAAGAATAATGGAATACATTTCAAATTTCAACAATCAGGCGCCCACCTGGATAACAAGGGAATACATTTCAAGTTTCTTCAATTAGGCGCCCACCTGGAGAACGAGGGAATACATTTCAAGTTCAGCAATCAGGCGTCCACCTGGAGAACAAGGGAATATAATTCAAAATTTGGAAATCAGGCGCCCACCTGGATAACTAAGGAATACATTTCAAGTTTTGAAACCAGCCGCCCACCTAGATAACAAGGGAATACATTTCAAGTTTTGAAATCAGGCGCCCACCTGGAGAACAAGGGAATACGTTTCAAGTTTCAGCAATCAGGTGCCAACCTGGAGAATAAGGGAATACATTTCAAGTTCAGCAATAAGGCGCCCACCTGGAGAACAAGGGAATATAATTCAAGTTCAGCAATCAGGCGCCCACCTTGAGAACAAGGGAATATAATTCAAGTTTTGGTAATCAGACACCCACCTGGAGAATAAGGGAATAAATTTCAAGTTTAGCAATCTGGCGCCCATCTGGAGAACTAGGGAATATAATTCAAGTTTTGGTAATCAGGCCCCCACCTGGAGAACAAGGTAATACATTTCAAGTTCAGCAATCAGGCGCCCACCTGGAGAACAAGGGAATATAATTCAAGTTCAGCAATCAAGCGCCCACCAGGAGAACAAGGGAATATAATTCAAATTCAGCAATCAGGCGCCCACCTGGATAACAAGGGAATACATTTCAAGTTCAGTAATCAGGCGCCCACCTAGAGAACGAGGGAATATAATTCAAGTTTTGGTAATCAGGCACCCACCTAAAGAACAAGGGAATACATTTCAAATTTCAGCAATCATGCGCCCACCTGGAGAACAAGGGAATATATTTCAAGTTCAGCAATCAGGCGTCCACCTGGAAAACAAGGGAATATAATTCAAGTTCAGCAATCAGCCGTCCACCTGGAGAACAAGGGAATATAATTCATGTTTAGGTAATCAGGCGCCCACCTGGATAACAAGGGAATACATTTCAAGTTTTTAAACCACGTGCCCACCTGGATAACAAGGGAATACATTTCAAGTTTTGAAACCAGGCGCCCACCTGGATAACAAGGGAATACATTTCAAGTTTTGAAATCAGGCGCTGACCTGGAGAACAAGGGAATACGTTTCAAGTTTCAGCAATAAGGTGCCAACCTGGAGAATAAGGGAATACATTTCAAGTTCAGCAATCAGGCGCCCACCTGGAGAACAAGGGAATATAATTCAAGTTTTGGTAACCAGGCACCCACCTGGAGAACAAGGGAATACATTTCAAGTTTCAGTAATCAGGCGCCCACCTGGAGAACAAGGGAATAAATTTCAAGTTCAGCAATCAGGCGCCCACCTGGAGAATGGGGGAATATAATTCAACTTCAGCAATCAGGCGCCCACCAGGAGAACAAGGGAATATAATTCAAGTTCAGCAATCAGGCGCCCACCTGGATAACAAGGGAATACATTTCAAGTTCAGCAATCAGGCGCCTACCTGGAGAACAAGGTAATATAATTAAAGTTCAGCAATCAGGCGCCCACCTAGAGAACGAGGGAATATAATTCAAGTTTTGGTAATCAGGCACCCTCCTAAAGAACAAGGGAATACATTTCAAATTTCAGCAATCATGCGCCCACCTAGAGAACAAGGGAATACATTTCAAGTTCAGCAATCAGGCGCCCACCTAGAAAACAAGGGAATATAATTCAAGTTCAGCAATCAGGCGTCCCCCTGGAGAACAAGGGAATATAATTCAAGTTTAGGTAATCAGGCGCCCACCTGGATAACAAGGGAATACATTTCAAGTTTTTAAACCACGTTCCCACCTGGATTACAAGGGAATACATTTCAAGTTTTGAAACCAGGCGCCCACCTGGATAACAAGGGAATATATTTCAAGTTTTGAAATCAGGCGCCAACCTGGAGAACAAGGGAATACGTTTCAAGTTTCAGCAATAAGGTTCCAACCAGGAGAATAAGGGAATACATTTCAAGTTCAACAATCAGGCGCCCACCTGGAGAACAAGGGAATATAATTCAAGTTCAGCAATCAGGCGCCCACCTGGAGAATAAGGGAATAAATTTCAAGTTTAGCAATCTGGCGCCCACCTGGAGAACAAGGGAATATAATTCAAGTTTTGGTAATCAGGCAGCCACCTGGAGAACAAGAGAATACATTTCAAGTTCAGCAATCAGGGGCCCACCTGGAGAACAAGGGAATACATTTCAAGTTTCAGTAATCAGGCGCCCACCTGGAGAACAAGGGAATACATTTCAAGTTCAGCAATCAGGCGCCCACCTGGAGAACAAGAGAATATAATTCAACTTCAGCAATCAGGCGCCCACCACGAGAACAAGGGAATATAATACAAGTTCAGCAATCAGGCGGCCACCTGGATAACAAGGGAATACATTTCAAGTTCAGCAATCAGGCGCCCACCTGGAGAACAAGGGAATATAATTAAAGTTCAGCAATCAGGCGCCCACCTAGAGAACGAGGGAATATAATTCAAGTTTTGGTAATCAGGCACCCACATAAAGAACAAGGGAATACATTTCAAATTTCAGCAATCATGCGCCCACCTGGAGAACAAGGGAATACATTTCAAGTTTAGCAATCAGGCGCCCACCTGGAAAACAAGGGAATATAATTCAAGTTCAGCAATCAGGCGTCCACCTAGAGAACAAGGGAATATAATTCAAGTTTAGGTAATCAGGCGCCCACCTGGATAACAAAGTGAATACATTTCAAGTTTTTAAACCACGTGCCCACCTGGATAACAAGGGAATATATTTCATGTTTTGAAATTAGGCGCCCACCTGGAGAACAAGGGAATACATTTCAAGTTTCAGCAATCAGGCGCCCACCTGGAGAACAAGGGAATACATTTCAAGTTCAGCAATCAGGCGCCCACCTAGAGAACAAGGGAATATAATTCAAGTTAAGCAATCAGGCGCCCACCTGGAGAACATGGGAATATAATTCAACTTTTTGTAATCAGGCACCCACCTGGAGAATAAGGGAATACATTTCAAGTTTTGCAATCAGGCGCCCATATGGAGAACAAGGGAATACTATTCAAGTTCAACAATTAGGCGCCTACCTGGAGAACAAGGGAATATAATTCAAGTTTTAGTAATCAGGCACCCACTTGGAGAACAAGGGAATACATTTCAATTTCAGCAATAAGGCGCCCACCTGGAGAACAGGGGAATACATTTCACGTTTCAGCAATCAGGTGCCCACCTGGAGAACAAGGGAATACATTTCAAGTTCAACAATCAGGAGCCCACCTTGAGAACAAGGGAATATAATTCAAGTTCAGCAATCAGGTGCCCACCTGGAGAACAAGGGCATATAATTCAAGTTCAGCAATCAGGCGCCCACTTGAATAACAAGGGAATATAATTCAAGTTCAGCAATCAGGCGCCCACTTGGATAACAAGGGAATATAATTCAAGTTTTGGTAATCAGGCGCCCACCTGGATAACAAGGGAATACATTTCAAGTTTCTTCAACTAGGCGCCCACGTGGAGAACGAGGGAATACATTTCAAGTTCAACAATCAAGCGCCCACCTGGAGAACAAGGGAATATAATTCAAGATTGAGCAATCAGGTGCCCACCTGGATAACAAGGGAATATAATTCAAGTTTTGGTAATTAGGCGCCCACCTGGATAACAAGGGAATACATTTCAAGTTTTGAAACCAGGCACCCACCTGGATAATAAAGGAATACATTTCAAGTTTTGAAATCAGGCACCCAACTGGAGAACAAGGGAATACATTTCAAGCAATCAGTCGCCCACTTGGAGAACAAGGGAATACATTTCAAGTTTCAGCAATCAGGCGCCCACCTGGAGAACAAAGGAATACATTTCAAGTTCAACAATCAGGCGCCCACCTAGAGAACAAGGGAATATAATTCATATTCAGCAATCAGGCGCCCACCTGGAGAACAAGGGAATATAATTCAAGTTTTGGTAATCAGGCACCCAACTGGAGAACAAGGGAATACATTTCAAGTTCAGCAGTCAAGCGCCCACCTGTAGAACAGAGGAATACATTTCAAGTTCAAGACAGAAGTCAGTAATATGGAGGGTCACAACAAAATACCCCCAGCATAAATCCCATTTCAGAAATCTGAAGGAAGACTACAAGAGCAAGACGGAGATAGATAAGATCTTGTAATCCTTAGTTTAGTCTAGCTTTTGTTTTCTTTTTAGCAATGGTGTAATAAGGAGGTCAGAAAGTAGTTGTAACAGCATGCAGCAGCAGTAGCAACAAAATTACGGCCCCATGGTAGTCCCAGCTACCAAAACTTCCCGAACTACATTAACCTATTTCCTTTTTAGCCAGGGATATGTAGGAAACCTTCGAAGCAAAGGTTCGGTTAAATCTTTCAAAAAAAAATGCTTCACACGGAGTATTACAATGAGCAAAAATCGCTCGAATCCGCTAACTTTATCTTTGCACGAAAGCCTTTCGTGTTTTCGGACAAAGAGGGGCAGCTGTGAACACGTGATTTTTGCTTCGCGAAAACTACTCCAAAAGAAATCGAAAAATAAAACAAATTGTCTTTGGGTACAATTTTGAGAATTTTGCGTGACATTTTGGATAATTATTTTGTCTATGAATGCTTATCTTGTTTAATTAATGGAAAACTACAAAAAAATACACGTTGCATGCATATTTAGGATTTATTTGTGCATTTTGGAATTAATTAAACCATGTTTTGTTTAAAAGAATGAAAATCACAAAACATATGTATTTTGGTAGTTTTGTCTTTTTTATTGTTTAATTGTGTGATTTGATTAAGGTTGGATCTTGTGTGTTAAATATTGTTAAAGGTTAATTAATATCTTTTAAGATAATTTTTGTTTTACAACTTGTTTTAGGATTTTTGGTAATTGGTAATTAAAAAAGGATTTAAAAAGAAGAAAAAGAAAGAGTGGAAAAAATGAAGAAAACTAGTTTTGGGCCAAAACTTTAAAATGAAATCGGGCCCAAATAAATACCAAATGACTCGGTCCAAATGACCTGGTCTCTTAGAGGTCCGAACGACACCGTTTTGGCACAAATAATCTGAGCCGTTGATTCGTTTCAATCATACGGTCCAGTTCAATCCCCATGATCAACCAAACGACGTTGTATGGACGTCTCAAATCTGAGCCATTCCATCCATTTGATCCAACGACCTTAAGTCTTCCCCATAGCCCGATCCTTTTGGACCTGGGTCGAACCAGTCTCTCAATGAGACCACACGGCGCCATTTCACTTAAGTGAGAGATCTAGGCCGTTGATCTCGTTTGATCTAATGGCCAAGATCAAACCATCCCCCACTATATAAGGATAATATCAAACCCCAGCGCCCCAATCCAAACAACCCCTTCTCACCCCTTCGTCTCTCTTAAAGCTTAGAGACAGACTAGGCGGAACCCTATCCGCCATGTGACTCCATCGTCTGAAACCCGGCGGCAACAATGCCGCCGGTCACCAAAATTACACCCCTAGTGCATCTGACCACCCCCAATCCGAATCCACCGCCCTCTTACCTCGAATCAGTTCCTAGTTTCTCGAATCTTTATTTGAAGGTTCGAGACAAAATGAAACCTACCCCAATCCACCCCAAACTTGCACAATGTCACCCCCTGACCTCCCTCATACCCAAAACACACTTGATTCCGTTCGAATCTAGCTAGAAACATTCGAATCACAAATTGAACCCCCAAGAACCCCAGAAAACCAAAGGCTGAAATTTGTCCAAATTAAAAGAGTTTGGGTGTCTAACTGACCTTTGTTGAAGTGTTCTCAGTTGA
This sequence comes from Nicotiana glauca, assembly GCA_026770625.1. Lineage (NCBI taxonomy): Eukaryota > Viridiplantae > Streptophyta > Magnoliopsida > Solanales > Solanaceae > Nicotiana > Nicotiana glauca. The sequence goes on from MU706847.1 coordinate 11,323, forward strand.
GAACACTCGACTAAGGTCCATTTGACCTCAAAAAATCCAAGTCCGAGTTGGTCCTAAGGTCGTCTGTTTCCGATTTTCTCACTGAGGTATTTTTCCCCTACTTGTGTTCTATTTTTGTGTTTATACCTGTTTATGTGTTTTGTTTAGTTTAGTTTTGTTGATTTTTTAATTTTGTATCAATTGTTCTGTCCATCTCCACCCAGATCTTTTATTTGGTTGATTCTTCTTCTGGTCATGGTCGAGTAAGTTATAAACTATATAGTCGATTTGATAATGTCGTGGAATAGTTAGTTTTATAAGTCACCTGTTTTGTCCAAGGCATGAATCACCCTGTTGTTATGTTTGACTCTGTTTGTTTGTTATCAATTTTTTATATTCAATCGATTAAATAAGTGTCGTCAATTAAATTTGCTTGAAAAAACTGAAGAAGCATGATAATAGGCCATTTTTGTTGATTCCTATATGATTACCGACATGTTTCCTTTTCTCTGTTAAACTTGTATTGAGGTGAACCTGTGGATGTTAAGTTTTTATCAATTCACTGGGTTTGAGTTGATTAGGATTGGTTCCCAATATGATCAACTCATTCCCTTTGATTGATACTTTCCTGATTTTGATCTTGACCTTCTGCTTTGAATCTACTGCCTGAACTTGATTAGGAATTGGATATAGCTGTAGTAATTTAGTTGATCAATTAGGATATAGGTGTTAGGGTTATAACTTATATAGGTTCTAACATCATATTAATAAGGCTTAGGGTAATACAGTAATATACATGGGGGTCAAGGGGTAGTTTTGGGATTTTACAGGTTTGTAATTAGAATAACTTAAGGGGATGTCAAGTGGCTAATTAGATACATTAGTTTAATTATCAGTGGGGAACCAAACAATAGGCATGGGAATGGATAGGAATACTTTAAACACCCATGACTCTTGAATGAAACAAATAGGGACAAGGCATGCTAGAGTGGGGAACATGGAATTAAAACAAGAACAAGGCACTTAGGAGTAGGGATTGAGAGGGTATGGGCAGTGAGGATCTGATGGTTTCAAGACAGACCTTAGAGGTCTATTGTTGCATATAAATAGAGTCATTTTTTACTAAGAAGGGGCTGGATTTTCAAACAAGAATTCAGAGATAAAAAGTTGAAGTAGGCTGTTTTCTTACAGTTATTTTTCAGAGAGTCTAGGCTGAATTTTTACACTAAAAGTTCAGGTAGTTTGAGAGTGTTTCTGTTTTTGTGTTAAAGAACAGAGAATTAGAACTGTTCTATTGCATCTCTTGCATCTAGTTCCCTTCTGTTTCTGCCTGTGATTGCACTTTGGTTTGCTGGGTTTCAAGTGGTATTTCCTGGGTTGTGCTATTGGATTAGCTGTTACTGTTTTATTGGGTTCTGCTGGATTTTCTATTGGTTTTTAAATCTGTCCCTGGGTTTTCTATTTGCTGGTTATTACTGCTTGTTGCTGAGTATTGCTGTTGTTGTATGCTACTGCATTTCTGCTGATCTTCCTCTTCTTTTGCTTCCCATATCAGGTACACAACTGATACACTGACTATTGTAAATTGAAACATGAATACATATGAAAGAGTGGAAGTTTGAAGTCTTTAATTAGTTTTAACCTTCTTCTTCACTGATTATAGTTAGAACATTTCATATACTACGATTATGTAAATTTCTGCCCCTTTTTGTGTAACTGGACAGTTTTGTAGTAATGTAATAAATAATGTTCTGTTTTAGCTTGGTTATTAGGTAGTATACGTTCAAATGCATGACAAGTATAATCAGGCCAGTAGACCTCTAATTATCTGGCAAATCTAATTTCAGTATGCAAATGGTTTGAATTTAGGATTAAAACTAGACCTCTAAGTTACCCCATTCCAATTGATTGTTTTTTCTACAACTTGCAGTAGTTTGTTTAATTAAATATCATCATTTTTACATTTTAGCTTTGCAAAACTGTGAACATGTGTAGAATAACTTAACTAGGCTTCAACATTTGAATAAGATGGCCCAGGTCACATTTAACACTACATGTGTCGGACCTGGGCCCATGTTGGCAAACGGACTGCCCGTATGCACCTTCACATTCTAATTTGACAAACTGCGTTCGGAACCCGACTATAACAATTCTTAAGCATGTAAATTAATTAGGATCTTTTTCTTCTTTCGTTTTTAGAGACGAGTTTAATAGAAAAAATGTAGCCACTTTAGGATGATCCTTTTAAAATAAACGAGACGAGCCTCGCCAAATAGAACGCACAAGTTGCGGGGCCCTCAATAAATAGATATAATAATTGGATAGACTTCGGGATTCGCCGCTTAGTGAACTTAACGGCTTTTTTCCCAAAATAACAATGTGTTAGTCTCTTTAGGCGCACACTTTAAATAACCTTACCTTCGTAAACTCGGGTGCGCATTTATGTGACCCAAATCTAAATCTCAACGAAGTCGAAATGCGTCGACAAATCACGGGTACATTGACTGTGATATGGTTCGGGATGCATTTCCATGACGTTACAATTATTTTAAAAAATAATGAATGAGACGAGCCTCGCCAATCAAAACACACAAGCTGCGGGGCCCTTTATACGTGTTTGTAAAGTTACTTAGACTTCGGGATGGGCCGTTTAGCGAAATTTCACGGCCTTACCTAAAGTAATGATACGCTAGTCGCTTTAGGCGCGCCTTTAATAATTTACTTTCTTAAACTTGGGTGCACATTTATGTGACCCAAATCCAAATCTCAACGGAGTCGAAATGTGTCGATAACCACGGGTACATTGATGTGACGTGGTTTGAGATACGTTTTCACAATATTGCAATTATTTGTTAAATAATAATAATAATAATAAAAGCGGTGAAGAGTTAAAACTTGCATATAAGTTCATAATTGCTAAAATCAGATAATTGAGCCGAATATAATAGTTAAGCGACCGTGCTAGAACCACAGAACTCGGGAATGCCTAACACCTTCTCCAGGGTTAAAAGAATTCCTTATCCGTATTTCTGATTCGTAGACTGTAATACGGAGTCCAAATTTTCCTCGATTCGGGATTCAAAACGGTGACTTGGGACACCCTAAATCTCTCAAGTGGCGACTCCAACTCTTAATAATAAATCCCGTTTCGATTGTCCTTTAATTGGAAAAACTCCCTTTACTACGCCCCTCTCGGGGTGCGGTAGCATAAAAAGGAGGTGTGACAACCATGTTTCGCTTCTGTGGAACCACTCCACCAGGCCAAGAAATGTTTTGCGATCCCCCACCCACTTCTGCGGTCCGTTTCCGCAGAAGCGGAAATACAAGAAGACTGAAAAACTGAACTTGAAACACACTTCAAATCTCTCGTTTAACCACTCGAATTCACCCCGAGGCCCCCGGGACCTCAACCAAAAATACCAACATATCCCAAAAGATCATTCAAACTTGTTCCAATCATCAAAATACATCAAACAATGCTAAAACCATCAAATCACATCGGATTCAAGCCTAAGTTCCTCAAAACTTCCGGAATGCACTTTCGATCAAAAACCCGACCAAACGACGTCCGAATGAGATAAAAATTTGCACACATATCCAAAATCAACCAACAAAGCTACAGCAGCTCTCGGAATCCCATTGCAACCCTCGGATCAAAATCTCACCTATCAACCGGATTTTGCCAAAATACTAACTTCGCCAATTCAAGCCTAATTGTACACCGGACCTCCAAAATAAATTCCGATCACGCTCCTAAGTCACAAATCATCCCCCGAAGCTAATCGAATCACCAAAAATCACATTCGATTCCTCTAACTCAATAGTCAATATTCGGTTCACGTTTCCAACTTAACCTTTCCTTAAAGAGACTAAGTGTATCATTTCTTAACAAAATCAATCCAAATCAACTCTAACACACCACATATCGATAACGAAACATGAAAAAGCATGAAATGGGGGAAAACTAAGCAATAACACATGAGACGACGGGTTAGATCGTCACATTGAGATACCTTCCCTTTTTAAGAATTCTCATTCATTCTGTTATTAGTGAAATTCTTGTACACATTGTGGTTGAGTCATGAGCTATTTGTTGTGAAAATATTGGCGTTGTTGACTTTGCGGCAAGTTGTGGCATAAGGGCACTTGTGGTGCGAGTTGTGATTGTATTGTGATATATATATATATATATATATACACGCATGAGGTGGCATAAGGCTAGGGCTTGATACACATGCGGTGTGCTAAGGTGGGCTTGATACGCGTGTTGCTAGTTGGGGAACTACTTGAAGCCACGTCGTGAGATAAGGTGGGCTAAAACGTGTACAGCTATTTCAGGAAAATAATTTTCAAAACTTAATGTAAGGCTTGCGCAATGATATAAGGAAATATTGTGATTGAAATTGTAAAATTAGAACATGAGGCGGTACCTCGATTGTGATTTTCATTGTACATATCATGTTGGAACAAATTATTGATTTGAACGGTCATTGTTCTTCCTTCAATCATTCATCCGCATTTTGATTTTGATTGTTTATTTGTTGTTATCTTGATGTTGGGACGATTGTAGTTTTTTTATGTAAGTCATGCATTCTACATGATTTGTTATGTTGCTTTAACATGCCAATCTTTGCCTCCGTTGTAACTTGGTGAATTGATTGTCAATGTAAAATTAATTGTGTGGAGTCACTATATCATATTATGTTGAGTTGTTGGTAATATAATGGTTTATATAAAAAAATATATTAATATGCTTTATTCTATTTGCCTCTTAATATAGAACTTGTTATCTAACTCGATGTCTTATTATTCTAAATGGTTACCGCACTTTCACTATAATCGGGTTCTCAAATTAAACTCATCACCATATTAGTTCTTTACCTTACTTAAAATTGTTATCACGTTTTTCTTTAACAAAATCTATATTTAATTCGTTAATTTTACTTATGTTTTGCTTTGTATAAAAAATGATACTTTTACCCAGTTTTATTGATTTCTAACTAAAACCATCTTATACTATATTTCGTACACATTGTATATTATTTTATTTTACTTAATTTCTATAATAAACTCAATATTTTATTTGACACTTTACTTTATTGCAGATTTTTATTATATTTTATGGTGTCTAATATATCTTTCGTTCATCTAAATTATTATTTATCATAGTTGCAAAGTACATGATAATACGTGGGCTTTGCCGTGTGAATGTGATTGTTATTGTTGGCACATGTTCCATATATGTAAGATTTGAAAATTGTGGTTCATGACTTGTGGTTTATAAGGTGTGGTGCCTCGGAGTAATTCTTGTTGTAAGTCCATGCGTAAGGAGCGATTTGATTATTTGAGTTGTCATCCCTTTTTTCCTTATTTGAGTTCATTTACATCTCATTAGTATTCTGATTATGTTATTTCTTTATAACTCGTTTACTACTTGCTGCCATTTATATTTCTATTACTTCATTGTTGGTTGTAAATCATTATTTTTTCCGCCGATGGTCATACATTGATGTTCTTTCCATTGTTAGCTTATGTATATCTTGAACATATTTCTATGTCTAGTAGGTGTCTTGACCTTGCCTCGTCACTACTCTATCGAGGTTGACCTTGCCTCGTGCTAAGCTTCTGCACATTTTTGTGCATATCTAAAAATTCCAGTGTGTTTTAACAGTGCTTATGACTCTGTATTACCGGTTTTGGGAAAATGTATAACTATTGTCCGCCTACGGCTATGTATGTCATTTAATGGTTTATAATAAATGATTAAGTAGTTCAATTATGTTATTAAATCATCATGTGTTAGGCTTATCTAGTCTTAGAGAGTAGGTGTAATCACGACATCATAAGGAGGAAAATTGGGGTCGTGACAAGTTTGTATCATAACTCTAGGTTCATAGGTGCTACGAGTCATAAGCAAGTTTCGTAGAGTCTTGCGAATCGGTACGGAGATATCTGTACTTATCTTCGATATGCTACAGAACTATTAGGAACCACTCCTTTCATTCCTTATCATGTGGCATGGATTCAACTTGAAGCATATATCTTATATCCCTTTGTATCCACTCGCATATGATGTTGTGCGCTCGGTATCAACTATGCTCTGATGGTTTATAATGTTGTAGATGGGCCACGAGAGGGACATAGATGCTCGATAATTGTCTCGAGGTATTTTCCAGACTAATTACATGGACGTGTTGGTAGATCGTTAGTTTTTCATGTGTGGGATGTAACTGGTTTGCGTATCTGATTGGTGTTGTACAAGCTTATGAATGTTGGTAATGTGGATCATTGGATGTTGTGCTATATGAATTTGCACTAAATGGGGGAGTCTACTATCAATGATCAGATTGCATGGGCAAGTGTCTTTTTAGTCTTAGGTCTGAGGTATATATGCAGTGCTGAGGGGTTCCCCAGAATTGTACATGACTAAGATCTGAGATTTTCATGGGATAGTGCTGGAACTTGCAAGAATATTTGTATCATTGCTAAATCTACATTCCAGTATCAGAGAGGTTAGAGAAATATCTTCAAATTCACAGAAGGTCTCTTCATAGTGGGTATCTTGGTTGTAGCATTATTGGGTGCTCTAGAGGAAATACATCAATTTATAAGTTTTCGAGCAACGCGGTTCGTGCTAAGATCTTCCGCAATTAGCTTTAAATAAGGATCATTGTGTACCGATATGGGAAATTGTTGATTCGAAGCTAAGTCGAAGAGGATTAGAAGAATTGAGTCAGCTCGGTGGTGTTGGTTCAGCATATCAACAAAGCTAACTGGTCTTTTGGTGTGGTAATGTTTCACGGGTGTTCAGTGGAAATACTCTTAGGTTTGATGGCTCGCGTGACTTGGTTGAGTTGGGGAAGTTCAATTCTGATGGCTTTGTGGTGTACGGACTGGCCTCGAAGAGCTTTTGATAGATTCGACCATAATTTGAGCTAGATGTCTACTATCGGCATAAAGAATGTGTTGAGTGTTATGAATTTCCCCTGGATGGTGTCATGAGTTCTAGATAGCATGGACGATTTCAGTTGTTCATAAGAACGCTAGCGTTATCTCATACAACCTAAGAAGGGTGCACACTCTAGAAGGTGCACTATGTTTTGACTTGCAGATGCCTGGTTGGTATTACGATAATCGCCTAGTTGATTCACTGTTGATATCTAGATTTTTTCTTTAGGGCACAAAACAATTATAGAAGTACTTCTCATGGGCTGACCGTATGTGATGAATGTGTCAGTTATTTGAGTAGTGTAATTGTGATCGGATATGGAGATTCTAATATTCTAGGGATTTGAAGACCAAGAGGGTTCTCGAGGCAGATTATTGCATGGTTGTGAACAATGAAGGAATGTTAAGAGGTTGGAATTTGATGGTATGTACTATAGATATGTTATTGTGGGCTTTTGAGAGACTATTTACCTACTTCGGAAGGATCAAAATTGATTTAGAGGCTAATAGTAGGTCTAATAAAGATGTGTGTTCTAAATCGGGTCAGATTTATCTACTCAACGTAGTTATTATGGATGGATATGTTACCGATTAGGGTAGGTCACATTCGTGTTGTGATATGTCTCATGTCTTACTCTCCTATGGTACGATGGGTTGTGATCTGTTGGTTATCTTCAAACTGATGTGATTATGTTTGGGCTTTGTAGCGAAATTCGAACGAGATTGCTCTTGGGGTGTTGAATGGTTGACTGTGCCTCGGTTATGGCCTTTCTAATTTTCGTATATAGTAATATTCATATCTCTATAGTTATGTTCATGTGCTTCGTGCGTTTGATGTTGATAAACTTATGGTTGTTGATTTTATTTATCAAGACTCAACATATTCCAAGTGGACCAATGTTGGATTTGGTCATGCATCGCAGTGACATTTATGCTAGGATATGATCCTTTATGCTTATTTTGTGTATTATATTTCCCCTTGTGTAGTGGATTAATGCATTGCGCTTTATGGTGGTATCTGTTGAGCTGGTGGGATGGGTTCTTCATTTCCATTCTCTTCCCGTCATTGGGTATATTTTAGTTATTGTTCATTGGTGTATAGATTGCATTGTATGTGGCTCTAGGTAGGATTTGTGTGACATGTTAATGGAGTAGCATGTACTGGATGAGGTGAGGTGATTTGGCCTAGAATGAGTGCCATTGGATTTGATTAAGGCATGTTTGCAATAATTGTGTCACTAGTCGGCTTAGATTATGGCTATGGTTCTTATCGGGAAAGAGAGCTCCATGACTTGTTAATTTGATAGGTGGTTATGAGTTTCTGTATGTTTCTTTCATAATCGGTAGTGTACGAAGATTTAGAACAAGATTTTACTTCATATGAGGTTTGTTACCGGTGTCGGGTTAGTTATCGAATAGTTATTTAGACCGAAAGTTATTGCAATGACAATTTGAGTTATGTGGTATATCATGCGATTACGTCTTGAGATATAGTAATGGATTGATACAGCTTGTTCAGAGTAATACGGTGCATAGATGCAAGAAGCGAACCTTATAATAAGTATCAAATGTTGGAGATTTGGGTTTTAAGGTTTATTGACTAACGTTAAAGTACGTATCCTCTGTTAGATCGTGTTGTTAGGCTAATATTGATCGGGGTGACATGGGATCACTCATGGCTATGTGTATGGCGAGCGTATAAGGCGATTTTATGGCTTTGGAACAACTCTTGGCACGTTCGAGGATGAATGTATGCTTAAGTGGTGGAGAATGTAACGACCTTACCGGTCATTTTGACATTTAGCTTTCTTGTGAAGACCCGAAAGGTCATCTTGTATTTTATAACCCAATTCTGCGCTTTTAAACCTTAAAAATCTCATTTTTACCCTCCTTGATTTGTGTGTGCAGTCTGGACGTGTTTCCAGAGAGCTTTTAGGTTAAAAGTTATGGAAAATAAGAAATTATACCTAAAAACTTTATTTCGGTTGACTTTGGTCAACTTTTTTTGTAAACGAATCCGGATTCGTATTTTGACCGTCTCGGTGGATCCGTATCTTAATTTGAGACTTGGGCGTATGCCAAAATGGAAATCGGAAGTCCCTATCCTGAGATATCGGACGTTGTAGAAATTTGAAAGTTATGACTTAATGCATTTGAAAGATTTGACCCATAATTGATGTCACGACCCCTAATCCACTAGCCATGATGGTACCTAACCTAACCCGTTAGGCAAGCCAACTAAAAAATAACCAATTTAAATAATACTAATAAGTCAGTTAAACAAAATAAATTATCTGGATCTATTACACTTTCCAAGGACTGGTAGTTCAAATCATGAGCATATAAGAATAGAATTTACAAAGCTGATATGAAGAAAACACATCTTCTATTTGAAAAGTACATAAATAGAGTTTTTTATAATTCTAAGGCTACCAAGAACAAGAGGCAACTACAATAGGAACACTGGTACACCTTAAAATCCAGCAACTATTGAACGTTTCAATCTCGGCATTCGGGATCTACACGCAATATGCAGGAAGTGCAGTATGAGTACAACCGACCCCATGTACTCAAAAAGTAACAAGCCTAAACGTAGGTTGAAAATAGTGACGAGTTGGAGCATAGGTCGGGTCCAACACCAATAACCAATAGCAATTCATAACAGTATAAAGCAAGTGCATGAAGAAATAGCTCAGAGATAGAATGCTCATCCTTTTTATATTTTTCCAATAATAATTCCGCCTTTCAAGAATATCAGTGAAAAACCCAAATTGTTTATTGAAAACATCATGAAATATGAGTTAGTTTGTAAACTGTATTTCTTTGTCAAAAAAATCCTTTTACACAATAAATAACATGCTCCATTTTTCTTTCCAGATAGCAAGTGTGAAAAACCTTTGTATGACCTGCCACACCTCCTTTTTACACACTCGAAGGTATATATAAGGGAGTTTTTCCACTTTAAGTGTCATTATTCGAAATGGAATTATTTATTGAATTCAGAGTCGCCACTTGGGATAGTTTGTTTTCTGGTGTCCCAAGTCACTGGTTTATTTTAAATCCCAAATCGAGGAAAATTTGACTTTCCTTTTGAAGTCTGCGAACACGAAATTCTGAATAAGGAATTCTATTAACCCGGGGGAAGGTGTTAGGCACCCCCGAATTCCGTAATTCTAGCATAGTCACTTAAACTATCATAATTGGCCTAATATCTTATTTTAATACATATTTTTGCCTATGGTATATTTTAAACTTATTAAATTGCTTTTAATTATTTTAAGGAAGATTTCAACGTCATCTAAATCACATCTTTGGACCACGCCACATAAAAAGCACCTGTAGTCTGAGATACATTTTATTTAGCGTTGTTGAGATTTAGATTTGGGTCATATAAAATGCACACCCGAGTTGGGGAAGGTAATTTTTAAAATAACGCGCCTAAAGCAACTACGCACTTTCAACTTTGCGAGGGCCATAAAAATCAACTAAATGGCGTGCCGCGATTTATAAGGATTTTAATTAAGCGAGGGCCATGCATTTGAGATTTTATTTAGCACAACTCACCTCGGGTCTACCTTAAGAGTCTAATTAATTAATTAAGGACGGATTAATGGGATTCTAATTATTTTTAACGTAAGGTTCAACCCCACTAATTAACTAGCAATCTTCGTATTAAAAGACTGATCATCTAAAGGGAAATTACTGCAACAAACAACAAACTAAATGAGACCATTTATAAATGCTTTCAGGCTTGGGCCCAAAACGATCCCAATTATTGATGTGGACGGACGTCCAAGGGCATGGAACATGCAAAAGGAATCTGAGATTCAACATCATTGACTGGGCCAACATTGGGCCCAACTTTCAGAATCAAACAATTATATATAATCAAGGAAATTCAAATCGACCAAGACCATAAGAAGCATGAGATTGAACTAATAATTTATTTCTGAATTTAAAATGTTCAAACACCATTAAACTAGCTGAAAATTCCGAAATTTAACATCAGTTCCAATTTAAACAGGCTTGTGAACAAACAGAGGGAAATCAACACATAACTTTACTCTTAAAACTGTCACGATACAAAACACCCGCACTGGTCGTGATGGCGCCTCTCGTGAAGACAAGGCTAGCCAACTAACCTAATTCGTCTCTTTCAATGTAGTTAAACATAAATGAATAGCAAAATATGACTTAATGATATTAATTCACTAAAATTAGAATCCAACAAAGCCCTAATCGGAGTGTCACAAGTCACAAGCATCTATCAGAGTATAAATACAACTACAAGACCTAAAATATACAAGGCCGGAATAATGAACCAACAGAGAGAATAATGGTGCTTCGAACGCAGGCAGTAATCTCGCTACTCCTATAGCTCTGCCTCTGATCATCCAGAACCCGCTACTGGATGCACAAATACCTGCATCTGCAAGCGAGGTGCCTTTTAAAGATGTCTTTTTCCAATAGTTAAGCAAATGAATGCGAAACATATAGTGCAAGCATGCACAAAAGTCAGCACCTCGGGCATAACACTCCGTTAACAGATAACGCCAGGATATTAGGTAATTATTGCAAGAAGTAGTATAAAAGCCAATGAAATAAGAATGCAGAAATATTATGACATGTAATACAAATAAGAACAAATGCATGAGTGCAATGCAATGCATATGACGGTACACTCTGGTACCCACTGCGGCGTGCAACCCTAGCCATCCATTTATTTATAGTCGACGGCACTCACTGGTGGTGTGTACAGACTCCGGAGGGGCTCCTACAGCCCAAGCGCAATATCAAGCCATCTCATGGCATCAACCAGGCTCTCGGCCTCAATATCAACATAATCATCCAGGCTCTCGGCCTCAAGATCAATGTAATCAACCAGGCTCTCGGCCTCAATATCAATATAACATTGTTGCGGCGCGTAGCCCGATCCATGATCAGTCTATAAATGCACAAAAGCCTCTTGGGCAATATTAAAATAATAGTTCTTGGCTCAAAGCGTCAATAAAATATTGTTTAAGTTTTCAAATCTTAGAAATATGGCTGAGTTTAAGAAACACTATTAAAAACCTTCGACCGAGATAAAATAGTATGCAAAAATACTGCGGAAACAGTGATATCAATCCCTGAAGGATTCAAATAATTGGGATGAAGCCCAAATATGGCAATCAGCCCAAATTATAACGATAATAAGTAATTCCAGTCAAATACGTAGTAATTTCACCAATTGGGATGGACCAAGTCACAATCCCCAATGGTACTCTACCCCACGCTCGTTATCCGGCACGCAAGTCACCTCAATAAAGCACTATAATGTACAAATCCGGGGTTTCAAACCCTCAGACTATAATTTACAATCATTACTCACCTCGAACCGGCGAAATCTCTAGCTTGCGACGCCTTTGCTCCTCAATTCGGCCTCCACACGCGTCAAATCTAACCCAAATCAGAGCGAATACATCACAATATGCTAAGGGAACAAAGCCCAAGCAAAAACAATCAATAACGGGCACAAATCCCAAAATTACCAAAACTCGAGCCCCAGGCTCACTTCTCAAATCTAAGAAATTTTTACATCAACGGGTTCCTTATCTTGCCACGAGTCTATACATATCAAAATTACCAGAATCGGGGGTTCATTAGCCCCTCAAATACCTAATTTAAGGTCTCTTAGGTTCAAGCCCTAAACCACCATTTTTGATATTTAATTCCTTGAGTTTTCAGTTCTAATCGATGTATTTACACAATAAAATCATGCTCTAAGTCAAAGAATTCATACCTGATCGAAGCTCTCGAAACCCTCTTCAAAATCGCCCAAAAACTCTCCTTGTCAGAAGTGCAGTATGTTACTCTTTCAAAAATTCGTGAAGAAGACTAATTTAATACTCTGCCCAGCTCTTTTCCGCTTCTGCGGTCCCTTTTCTGCTTATGCGGGATCGCTTCCGCGACTTTTTCTTCCGCTTCTGCGGAAATCCCAACTCGAGCCCCAACCGCTTCTGCGGTTACACAATCGCATAAGCGATACCGCTTCTGTGGTTAGCCAATCGCTTATGCGGAACCAGCGCCCAGGTCTCCTCACCGCATCTGTGGCCCATCCTTCGCACAAACGTATCTGCTTCTGCGGCCCAAGCTTCGCAGAAGCGAAAACACCAGTTGCAGCAGGCTCAGCAACATGAAAATTCCAAAACTCTTCGTTTAACCATCCGAACTCACCCCGAGGCCTACAGGACCTCAACCAAAAGAACCAACACATCCTAAGACATAATTAACACTTGCTCCAATCATCAAAACACATCAAAACAATGCTAAAACCATCAAATCACATCGGATTCAAGCCTAAGTTCTTCAAAAACTTCCGTTAGCACTATTCTATTTTGTTCTCACATCTTCCACAACCCTCTTCAAGGTCTAACAATTATCTGTACCATGCCCTTCTGCCCCTTAATGATAGGGACACAGGGTGACATGTTTGTAAGAAGGTGACTCTGGTTTTGCCAATCGGGGGTACAGGTTGCAACAAACCCATTTGGACCAATTTTGGGAATAAGATAGAATAGGACTCACCAATGGCTGTGAAGTTTGTTTTCCTTGGCGGCTTTCGGGCACAGATGTTGTTTTGTGGAGGTTGGAGATTATGGTGTGCTTGGTGAGGAGGTTGATTTCTGGGAAATGGAGCTTTATTCTGATTAAATTGTTGTTGTGGCCTGACATAGGGTTGGGCATTTATCACTGTGTATGGCTGAAGAGCATAAGCCACATCTTGGTGGGGATAGTAGTGTTATAGGGTTCTTTCAGAAAAAAGAGATCTGGGTGGACGCGACTTTCTTACACTTGAGGTTTCCATTAATGTGTCTTCCTTCTTCTTTCGATTTGCATCTCCTCCAGATCCACCTTGGATTGCTTGAGAGGTGGCCCTTATAGCAGACTGACTCAAGATTCGTCCTGTTTTTAACCAATTTTAACCCATTTCACCGATTTTTGATGGCTTCGGCAAATAGCTTACCTATCGCAGACATCCTATTTTGGTAATAATCAGCCTCTTGGGCTTGAAGGAAGACAATGACCATCTCAGTTTAATCCATTGCAGGTTTGACTCTGGACGCTTGTTCGCGCCATTTTACAGCATACTCTCGGAAGCTCTCCGAGGACTTCTTCTTTAGATTTGACATTGAACTCCTGTCAGGGGAGATGTCGATGTTATATTGAAACTGTCTGACAAAGTCACAAGCCAGGTCATCCTAGATATGCCAGCGAGATATATCCTGATACATATGCCATTCTGAAGCAATACCGACAAAACTTTCTCCAATGTAATCCATGAGTAGTTCTTCTTTTCTGCCCGCTCCCCGCAATTGGTTGCAGTATCTTTGGAGGTGGGCAATGGGATCCCCATGCCCTTCATATTTTTCAAACATCGAGGTTTTGAAACCTAAGGGTAGATGTACGTACGGGAACATGCACATGTCAACGTAAGAGACGCTCTTTTACCCACTCAGACCATGTATATTTTTGAGACTTTGCTCCATGCTTCTCATCTTTCTAGCAATCTCCTCTCATTCAAGGGTTTTTGTGGTTTTCTCCTGCCCTGCGGTAAAGTTGTACTGAGGCTGCTGAGGGTAAGCATTGGTAGTAAACTAGGTGGGTTCCATTGGGAAAGATGGTGCTTGAAAGGTGAAAGAGGATGGATCGAAGCTAGGCCTGGGTAGATTTGGTTGTGCCGTAGCTGAACAAGATGGCGCAGTGAATATGTTTGATGCAACACCTGAAGTTAACACCTAGGGGCGAGCCTCAGAAGGTGTTCCCACAAATTTGGTGGAAATGGTAGGATATCCCAATGGGGTATTTGGATAATTTATTGCGATGTTGGAGGTACTACTTGCCCTGGGAAAAAGCTCAGAGAATCCAGGTATTGCGCTTGGTGGTTCTTTTCCGTTTGCCCAGGCATCCTACATTTCTATCATATGGAGACACAGAAATCTATTTTCCTCGATAGCCGTCGATTCTGAAGTTGGGATGCCCGAGATCGGACGATCATCCGTAATAGGAACTATTGGCAGAGGCATTTCTGAAGATATTTCAACGCTTCCTTTTGAACTCGTGAAGTATGGATGCGAAGCTAGGCTACTAAAAAACTAACCATTTACTATAAAACCTGAGCTTAATAGTAGACAACAAACTGGTCAGTTTGGAGCAAATAACACATAGGAAATCGCACGTTGGGGTATGATGTACCTATACAGTTAAATGTGTTTCTACATCATTCGCAGCGGTTGCATGTTTCATCTCCAGTTTCCTTACCTTCCCCAATTTTCTTTTCTTTCCACTTTTTCTTTTTGTGCTTCTATTCTCATTTTCCGCTCTTTTCTTCCATATCTTTCCTTGCTCTCTTTTTGTTTTTCTTCTGGTTTTTCTTTGACTCTATTTTCTTTCTTTTTGGGTTTTTCTTTTCATATCCCTCTCTCATTTCAGTTACTTACAAAATCATGACTGGATCTGCTAAGGATTGCCTACATATCACGGTGCCGCATGAATCAGATCATTACGTAGTTCAAGAAAATAAATGCAAGAAATAAAGAAACAATTTAGGAATTTTCAATTTTTATTAATAAAACTGCTAAACTTTTCTATTACAAAAGATTTCAACCTACTCATTTCTTGGAATTTTAAAAACTACAAACAAACTCAAAACAACTAACAACTGAGATATAGACTCGATAAATGAAAAATCATGAATACATCAATGCTTCAATTCCTGGGGCCTGTGAGACATCATTTGATCTTGCCACGGGCCTACGTGCGAGATCCCCTTAAAGCCGCTCCAAATCACTCATTATTTGGTGGACAAATGTCATTATTGCAGCGAAGAAAGTGGTTTGAGTCATGTCCTCACATTCTTGGAATTTCATGATGATGTAGTCGGCAATGGCTCTAACCCTCTATCGGACAATACCCTTTTCCTGAAGCTGGCGCCTGATTTGCTGATTCCGGGCTTCTAGCATCTGTGTGTCACACTAGCTTTGATTTTTCAACTGTTGCATATCTTCCTCCATCTGGGCAACCAAATCATAACAATGTTCCCTATCGGCTTTAAAATTCCTAGCCTATTTTTCCGCCTCATTTTCAAGGATGGTTAGCTTTCTCTTCAGATTGGTAATTGTCCCCTCATAATTTGACGTCATTTGTTGCATAAACTGTGACCGCCCTTCTACATTCTTTGGAAATTCGGCATGGAATTTTGCTAGACTGGCCTCAGATTTTTTTAGGTCATCTTGACACTCAAATACTTTCTTTCTCAGTCTGCTTATAAGCCTTTCATCCGCTCGGCTCCTTTCCATGTTTCGAGTAGCTATTCTTATTTTCTAGATTTGAGCTTTGAGGTCTTCATTTTCCTAAGTTAACTTTTTCATTTCCCCTTCATCTGCGGCAGCTTGGATACTATTGCCAAATTTAAGGTCCCTGATTTGTCCCTCTAATTTACTTATTTTTGGCCCTATAGCTTTCTTCTTTTACCAACTAGCCCCACTACTCCTGCAAGTCATTAGTGAATTGTTGAACATGAGGTCTCTTAGCAGGTCCCTCAGGAATCTGAAACCTTTTACCTAACAAAATAAACCTCACCACTAGCTATATCCCGCACCATAGTCTTAGGTTCGAGAAGTCTGCACTCATTCCACACTTGGCGAACACTTCCTTCCGGAAATACGGCCTTTGGGCCCAATTCGACGATATGTCTACTCAAATCTTTGACATAAGCAACGGTTTGAAATCTGACCAGTTGGTGCAAAACCTTGTGAGGAGCATACGGCTGGATGCTCCGGATGCCCATCAGGAGAAGATAACACACTTCGGCTGACATGTATATTGCTTCGGTGATAGGGAGCCATCCGAATGCCCACTCAATATTATAAGAAGTTAAAGAACTTAAGTGAGCAAACCAAGCTTCGGTACCCTCGGGAAATTCAACACCTACCACTCGGCTTTCAAATTCTTTGATGCAATTCAAATCGGTCATATCGTAGTTCATATACCCAACACGGTGGCAGAGATGTTTCTGTATCCACAATTGTAGTAGTAAGTTGCAGCCTTGGAAGAATTTTCCCCCTTCTCTACAAATGGTCAAAGCTTGGTAAATCTCAGATAAGATCAGGGGAAACAAGGTGGCATTAGCCTTCTTGATTGTGACATCAACTATTCCCACGAGGCCCAATTCTACGTTGTCATCTTCTCGTGGACAGATTACAACACCCAAAAATGCTACTATAAAAACAAAACCTCAACTTGCCTCCCATTTATCTTTATTTCCGGTATGGGTCAGACCAGTATTCGGTGCTTCAAAACCTTGGGGGTTACCATAGCGTTGATACAAGAACTGGAAAGTGCAATATCATTCAAACAAATTCCCATCCTGAATATCCCAACTAATGCTCAACATGTCCAGAAATATGTGGGGAGATACCGGTCTTGGTGGCATAGGGTACCGACTTCTAAGGTTTCCACTGAGGCCAGCATAACCCGCAATTTCCTCTAGCGTGGGTATGAGCACAAAGTCAGAGAAGCGGAACACATTGCGAGTTGGATCCCAAAAAGGTATAAAGGCTTCAATCACATCTAATCTTGGCTTGATGTTCAAAAGTCCAATAAGACCACCCAAAACATTTACCACGGTTCCCCTACTGCCTTTCCCTAAATCGTTCCACCAAATGTGAAGTTGTAAGGGGATCTCTTTAAGAGCTGCGAAGGGTTCGTTTTCATATGTGCACATCCCGCACATTTATTAGGGTGATTAAAAGAAAAATTATGACTCATTTTGACTCAATAAAAAGTTATCACTATTTTGTTTTTCAAAAAAAAAAAATTCATAGAAATCCGACTTTCCAAATACGGCCTTTCAGCACTTCGGGGAAGAAGATTTTAAGGCTGTGTATGCTAACCGGCCAAAACATTAAAAATGACCAAAAGGGGATGTTCTTGCAAAAACAGTCTTCTGATGCCTTTTTGGGGATATTTGGCTATTTTAGACAAGAATGGCATCACCATGCTTATTTATAATAAAAATAAATTTTTTGTTCTTTTTGGGCTATTTTTTGCAAAAAAGGAAGTTGGACATGATGAGGGTTTCCTACATATCCCACATCCTGTGAGAATCAAACTGGCGTAGTTCAGGCAGAATTAAAAAAACAAAAACAACTATTTTTAAAAACAAAAAAAAATTCGAAATTTCGGCAGAGTTTTTGTACAATTTTTTTGGTTTTTTCAGAAAATAGGCAGTTATCTCTCTTAGCCCTCACATTGACTTTTCTTTTCTCATTATCTAACAAACCAGTCAACATGCAAATCCGAAGCAAATAAATGCACAAGTAGCAAATAGGATGCATCAGGATGGTCATTTCATTTCGGGTACACATGTCCTAGACAGACCCAACTCTTGTGTTGAATCTCCAAAGTCAAATGCACGTCATGCAAACAGATGTTCCTACTAGTGATCGGGCATGAGGTTTGGTTATACTAAGTTTAAAACCTGGATTTATTGTTCTAGAACTGGTTTACCCGAGAGGACAGCTCGAGCCGAGGGGGGCAGTGTACCGGGAATACAGAAGCTTCACCGGCTTTGCACCTTGTCCGAACCTCATTCTAAAATTAGATAAGACTCCAAACAGAAGAGAATCACACGAAGTGCACACTCCCCAGATGATTTAGAAGACTCAAAGAGAAGAATAGTTTCGTAGCAGTTTATAGGCGATATGGCTTCCTGGCCACTCAAACTTGTAGAGCTTTTGAATGCCGATACCTAAACTTTTGGCTTTCCCACTTAAACACTTAAACTCCTGAAACCTATAATTAATAAACACATTTGACCGTGGACCCATCTCATGTGGCGTCAGTTTGTCCTAGTCAACTCCTTACGTGAATGTTACGACTTTTAGGAGCGTGAGAGACCCTCTTCCCAAGTGAAGGACTTATCGATGAAAACGAGGATCTAACCTTCAGATGTTCCTCCTTCTTATATCTTGTTATAGTAAAATGTAATATTTTATTACTTTTTGTATTCAATAAATAATGGAGTATTGGTGATTCCTTTTTTTTTTTTTGGTTGTGAAATGATATTTCATTGTTGAGAAAGGTTTTTTAGTTTTATAAATAAATAATTCGATTTTTTTTTATTGTGACAAACAAGCACAATTTTTTATTATGGAGTATACAATACCAATTTAACTAAAAAAATTGACTAAATAGGATTTTGTGATTGCTTAATCTGCCATTTTTATTGACAATTACTCACTCAATATTAAAATATATAAATTGTATTTTAAAGAGAAAATTTTCAGTATAGTTTGTAAATGATTTCCAATTTTTACAAGTTATTTTTCTTTTTCTTAATTTTTTATATATGAGAAGGATAATAAGAGTGGATGAAGAAATTAAGTTAATGTTCTACTTTGTTCTACGTAGAATTATTGAGGAATAAATCAAATTTTATTTTCTTCTAGTTGTGTCATTAATCTTACTCACATTATTTAACGCCTAAAATCGTTTATTTTTCTTTTTCCCATCCATGGAGGTAATATAATTTTATGTAAATATTTAATATTTTAAGTTACTTAATATAATGTAGAATTTAATTCGGATGCTTTGACCTTGATAAAATAATACCCCTAATTGACCTCGTATATATAGTGTTTGTGTCTTGATTTGGTGAAATAAAAATGTTATTATATTCTAACTAAAACTTTTTACTTTTCCCCAATAGATTAACACGATTATTAGTTTACCATATGATTTTAATTTTAGAGGATTTAATTTAAAAGTTGTGTTAAAGAAATCTACTCCAATTGAAATAATTTGAGAGTAAAATAATATCTTTTTATTTCATTTTATTGAATGATCCATCAAACTATAAGCTCACATTTTTCAATTGAACGTTGTGTATTGAAGAGAAAATTGAAAACCATATATAAAGTAAAATAATAAAAAAGATAGGGATAGAAGGAAAAATTGGGGAGGAGCTAGTTCACGTGATGTAAATAGGAATCTGTTTGGTGTTTGAAGGAGAGGAGACGATCAGTGGATCTCAAGTAGGACATCTGGCTCATAGTTTATGGAATGAGTTTTGAATTCTTTGCACTATTGACGTGTACCGGTCTCATCGGTCATATGCTGACTGGATGGATACGTTAGCGAATGTGTAATACACGCTCCTAGGGCCAAGGATAAAATGTGTTTATTAGTTATAGGTTTTTGGAGTTTAAGTGTTTAAATGGGAAAGCCAAAAGTTTAGGTATCGTCTTCCAAAAGCCCTACAAGTTTGAGTGGGCAGGCAGCCATTTCGCCTATTTTATATACAGTTCACACAATATCAAAGCGGTAAAAGAGACATTTAGCACATTAGGGTCAAACATGTGAAAAAATTAGATAATAGATAAAGCCAATCATAACAGTTATTCTAAACTCGAATTTTTTAACCCTGAACCGAAGTTCTAGGTTTGGGTCCCCAGCAAAGTCGCCAGAGCTGTCACACCTCCTTTTTACACACCCGAAAGTATGTATAAGAGAGTTTTTCCACTTTAAGTGACATTATTCGAAATGGAATTATTTATTCAATTCAGAGTCGCCACTTGGGATAGTTTGTTTTCTGGTGTCCCAAGTCACCGGTTTATTTTAAATCCCAAATCGAGGAAAATTCGACTTTCCTTTTGAAGTCTACGAACCAGAAATTCTGAATAAGCAATTTTGTTAACCCGGGGGAAAGTGTTAGGCACCCCTGAATTCTGTGGTTTTAGCACGGTCATTTAAACTATCATAATTGGTTTAATATCTGATTTTAAAATACATGTTTTAGCCTCCGGTATATTTTAAACATATTAAATTGCTTTTAAATATTTTAAGGAAGATCTCAATGGCATTGACCATGCCACATGAAATGCACCCGCAGTCCGAGGCACATTTTTTTTAACGTTGTTGAGATTTGAATTTGGGTCACATAAAATGCACACCCGAGTTTAGGAAGGTAATTTTTAAAATAACGCTCCTAAAGCAACTACGTACTTTCAACTTTGCGAGGGCCACGAAAATTCAACTAAATGGCACTCCTCGATTTCTAAGGATTTTAGTTAAGAGAGGGCCAGATTTTATTTGGCACGGCACACCTCGAGTCTACCTTAAGAGCCTAATTAATTAATTAAGGACGGTGTAATGAGATTCTAAATATTTTTAACTAAAGGTTCAACCCTACTAATTAGCTAGCAATCTTCGTATTAAAAGACCAATCATCTAAAGGGAAATTGCTGCAACACACAGCGAACTAAATGAGACCATTTATAAATGCCTTCAGGCTTGGGCCCAAAACGAGCCCAATTGTTGATGAGGAAGGACATCCAAGGGCATGGAACATGCAAAAGGAATCTGAGATTGAACATCATTGACTGGGCTAGCATTGGGCCCAACTTTTCATAATCAAACAATTGTATACAATCAAGGAAATTCAAATCGACCAAAACCATAAGAAGTGTGAGATTAAACTAATAATTTATTTCTGAATTTTAAATGTTCAAACCACATTCAACTAGCTGAAAATTCAAAAATTTCACATCGTTTTCAATTTAAACAGGCTTGTGAACCAACAAGGGCAAATCAACGCATAACTTTACTCTCAAAACAACCTTGACGATTTTCCTTTTTCTCTTCACATGATTTAACATTAACTACTACTCAAAAAAACTTAAATCAGATGAACGCTTTTCAATACTAATGACAACCAATCCAGAAAATTAGCCTGTGAATTTCCTGGATCCTAAAAGTCACTCGAAGATTCTCAACAACATCTTCAAACTAATATGTTTAAACCCCCCATTTCACAAGATATCAAACATTGAATTGATTCATGTCCGACTTTAAACAAGACTAATAGGAAACTCAAACTACCCTCAACATAAGTTTATAATCACATATCAAAGGACAACCAATTCTGAGAAAAAACAACACATCACAGTTCCTTTAAATAACAGACTGCACATTATTCATTTAGTCCCTAACCTATACTTGTCATGATAGCTAGTTCAACACGAAATCATCACCAAACATGAACACTTGTTTTAGCCAAAATTAAAACAAAGCTAAGATTCATGTGCCTTGACTAAGTCTGTTACTGCAGCACCTTAACAGTCCCATGATAATGTACAATGATAAGAACTAAACTACTAAAACACAAAATCAAGAAGAGATGCAACAGAAGCACAAATAAAATTGATACTATGCTTTAAACTTTCTGCTTTTCATTTCATTCTTCAAATCCAACTTCACAATCAATAGGGCCTAAGAGTATGTACCTGGGAATTAAAACAGAAGAGCAAGGAGAAACAAAAAATCAGTAGACAGCAGCAGAACAAAGGTCAGCAGCAGGAAACAGCCAGCAAAAACCAACTCGAAACCAACTAATGGAATAGTGGAATACCAATAAATCAAAAACCAATCTTCAAACCACACTTAAACCATTTCAGAAATGTAACTAAGGAGTTTTCACAAGTTCTAACTAACACAAGAGAATCAGAAATCAGAAAATAAGCAGAATTTTGATAGTTTTCAGTAATGGAATTAAGAAATTTTCAAAAAACTCAGTTGTTTCAGCTTTTCAGGAATTTTTTGTCTCTCCAAAATATCTCCATTGAGCTTGAAGAAAAGGTGCCTTTAAAGGTAAGGTTTTAGGGCTGCAGAAATGCATTTAGTTTTGCACCTAAATCCTTTTGAAATTTTCGTTTTTGCTTAAGTAACTTAGCTCCAAAAGTCAGTTTTCATTTATGTCCCCATGACAGCTTTTAGGAAGCTTCCTATTTCAGTTACTGAGATTCCTCCCACCTAGAGATCCTAAATTACCCCTTTTAGCCCTGTTATTTACCCCTAAAACCAGACATATATGGGTCATGGGTCAAATTGACCTAATAGTTAAACCAAATGTGGGCTCTATTCTGACCCAATGACCTAAATCAACCCTTTAAGGTGAGTTCTGAAGTGGATTCAAAGCCCAAACAACAAAATGAGCCAAATCAAATTAGGCAACAAACTGAGGGCAAACGCTCAAATGATTTCGAAACCAAACCTATACTAATTGAACGATTATTAAACACAAGTAAGCAGGAAATTGACTAAGTCATCAAAATAAACCTAATTAAATTAACTAGGTGACTAAACGAGAGATAAAATCAGAACTTCAATCATGTTTTTAAAAAGAAAGACTAAATAGACCAAAAAAAATCAGGGAACAAAATTTGGGAAAACAAAACTAAAAAGGAACAAAAAGGGCATTACTTAATCTTGACCAGAAACTTTGGTCGAGTTTTAGTTGAATTAACCACAGAAAAAGAAGGAGAGATGAAGAGGAACGGAATTTGAAATAACACAAAAAATGAATAAAGAACGAAGGAAAACTCACCTACCAAAGCTCGAACTCGAGATTGATATTCCGATTTAAACCTCCAAATAATGTCAATCACTTTTTCTTTGTCAAGAACAAGCGAATAACATTATTTTGAGATAAAACAGGCCCTGAATACTTAGGAAAACTGGAGAAACAACCTTGCATCTATAGATTTGGCTTTTGGGGCTCGAACTTTAGATTTAAGATTCGAGAAGCTGTGGAAAAATTCGAGGAAAACGGAGTGAGGATTTGGAATGAGGGGGTGATAAGTTAGGATTTTAACATGATTATACCCCTACTTGCTATTGCTTTGGTTACAAATTACCACAAAATAGTCCCAAAATTCTTACAAGTTGCGCTTGATTGCAGGTTTGAGCGACGAGATGACAAATGTCAAAGAATGGCTCAAAACAGAGTGAAACCTGCCAAGTATCAAAGACCAAGTGAAGTGAGGGACAGGAAGACCTAGCGCGGACCGCACTAATATGCCACGCGGCCGCGCTAGGATATTCAGATTCTGGGTAAATCAAGGGGCAATCCGCGCGGCCGCACTCCATTTCTACGCGGTCCGGGCTAGAAGGTTCAGAGACCCACAAGTGTGAGACAATGTCCCACGCGGCCGCGCCATATTTCTACGCGGTCCGCGTGGATGAGATTCAGAGAGTTGGAGTTTTGGCCAAATCTAGCCACGCGGCCGCGCTGCATTTCTGAGCGGTCCGCGCCTGCTTTCCACCGCGGCCGCGCTACATTTTTGCGCGGGTCCGCGGTCCCAACTTCAGAGAGCAAATTTCAAGAGTCCAAGAGCAAACGCGGCCGCGCTACCTTTTTGCACAGTCCGCGCTGACACTGCAGGGATATGTTTGTCCAATTTTTTCAGCCCGGTATAAATAGGATATTTTACCATTTTTAGGTTGAGTTTTATGTTCTGAACAAGAGCTGCGCTCGTGAGACGTATTTTGTAGCCTAGTTTGGTAATTTTTCTCTTCAATATCATAATTTCTAATTAGTAGTCAATCATTATGTTATTTTCATCATTTATTTCTTCTGTTTCTTCTCTAATTATGTCTAGATAAACCCATTAGCTAGGTTTGTGGCTCAACCCTAGTGTGGGTAGTTAATGGGTGTTGCATTCTAGGGTGAGATTGAGATTGGGTGTTTGTTATTTGGGTTAATTTTGTGTTTCAATATATAATTTATGGTTGCAAACATGTATTCAAACCTTTGTGGGTCTAACTCTTCTTGAGAAAGAGAGTCTATGACCTAAAGTTGACCCAATAAGGAATTAGGATGGACCAATGAGAATGGTAGTCCGAATTAACGGGTTAAACCTCGAGAGAGTAATTACCCTACTTGAACCCTAGTTGCTTGGTCAAATTGGCCTACCCAATTGGTCTTGAGAGAGCCAATTGGGCAAAATCGTTCTCTCTACCGAGAGGTGTGAGAATGAGTACAATTGTGCAACAGTTATAGCATGAGCCCCAAATATATGAATCTCCCCTTAGTAACTTCTACCCGTGAGCTAGCCACCTAGGTAGTGTCACGACCCTAGTGCCTTTCTCCATAGTTAATACAACTTAGTCGATATTTCCTTATCATAATTTAGCTTTAATCCTTAGATTATAATAGTAGTTTTAAATATAAAAATCCCAAAAAATGTTAGGAGTGCAATTAGAAGTACAAAGACAATTCTAGGCTAAACAGGCAATACAACTCCACTCCAAGCTCCCTGTGGAAATTCGACCCCGAACCACTATTCGGGTAAAATCTGTTGCTACCCGCTCTTCCTACCATTGTGTAGTGTTGAGACGGCTGCGATCACCTTTTGGCGCCGTTGCCGGGGAGCTTACGGTGTTGACTATCTGTGTAGTTAGTTTTGTGTTTTGCTTCTCTTTCTTTCTTGTTTTCTAATTTTGTTGTGTCGATCTATCAAGTACAAATGGCTCTAAACGAAAATGACCATCTTGGCACTATGGTCGCGGGGTAGGAGGTAGAGGATCTTGAACAATAAGATGTATTACCTCAAGCTCCAAGGAGAGGACAAAATGCCAATGCAAATGAGAACATACAAGACCCTCCTCCACCTCCACCAAGAGTAGCTCCAAGAGTCCTTCCAAACCAGGGTTATGCAAGTGCCATAGTTCCTCCCCGAATCCGGGCAGGAAATTTTCAAATCACCAATGTTATGTTAACTTTGCTGGAGAAGAGAGGGTATATTATGGGCGCCTCTGACCAAAATGCATACAAGCACTTGAAGGGGTTCGTAGATACTTGTTGGGGGAGTAAACAAACAAACGTGTCAAAGGATGCTTTGAGATTGAGGCTTTTCCCATTCTCTCTTCCGGGTAAAGCATTGGATTGGTTAGAAAGGCTTCCACATCATTCCATCACAATGTGGGATGAATTGGCAGACAAATTTATTGCCAAGTTGTTTTCTCCAAGTCACATGGCGGCGCTCGGTGATGAAATTTTTGCTTTCAAATAAGAGCCAACGGAAACCTTGCACGAAATATGGGAGAGATTTAGAACTATGGTTAAAAAGTGTCCAAATAATAATATGAATGATGTAATGATTCAACAAACATTCTATAGGGGCATCAACACAACCAACCAATGTATTGTGAACCAATTGGCAGGAGGAAATTTTATGAAGCTCCCTTAAAATGAAGCTTGTGATGTGTTAGATGAAATGGCCGATACTTCTTCGGCGTGGCAAATCCGGGCAAATGTTCCTCAAGGTGACCCAAATGTCATACATTTGCATAAGGAGTTGCATGATCACGACCAAGACATTGCCGGACTCACAACAACAATTAACCAATTGGCGATGGCGCAATTGCAACAAGTTCAAAAACCACGCCAAGTCAATGCCATGGAAGGAGTGAATATGATGAAAAGAAGGCAAAGAGGGCAACAACCTCAAGGAAACTGTGATAACTATGATGATGGTGGTGGTTATTCGAACGAGTGTTATGATGAGCAAAATGAAGATTGTCAATATGTTAATAACTACCAAGGTAATAGAGGAAACCAGGGAAATCAACAATGGTGACCCCAAGGAAATTGGGGCAATCAACAAGGAGGTGGAAATTGGAACGGGAACAACCAAAACAACAATTGGGGGAATCAAGGTAACAATGGTGGAAATTGGAACGGAAACAACAACAACAATTGGAACAAAATCAATGGTGAAGGTGGGTGGAATAACAATGCTGGTCAAGGCAATCAAGGGCAAGGATTTCAAAGGCCTCCGATGTTTCAACAACTGAACAACCCACCGCCGTTTCAATCTCAAGGGTCTAGTTATTTGGGAAATGATTTTGGGAGAATTGAAGTTATGTTTGAACAAATGATGAAGAAGAACCAAGACTCCGATGCTCAATTGTCTTCCCACAACACTTCCATCCGTAACTTGGTGCTCTACCAAGTGACACGGTAGTAAACCTTAAGGGTGGGCACAATAATTATATGATGGCGGTGACAACGCGAAGTGGAAGAGGCGGTGATGTGCATGCCTCAAGAGAAAATCAAGTTATGGTTGATGAAGATAAGTTGCGAGATTATGATATGCCTTTGGTGGTTGAGGATATAGTGGAACCCAATGTGAACACTGATGTGTGGATTGATATTAATGATGTTAAGGAGGAGACACAAGAGGTCGTGAACCCATCTAGGGAACACGTCATTGATATGCCCGAGCTGGTAGTGCCCAAAGCCAAGGCACCCTTGCCTAGGCCTCCTCCACCTTACCCTTAAAGGCTAGAAAAGCAAAAAGGAGACAACCAATTCAAGAAGTTCATTGAAATGATGAAGAGTCTTACTATAAATGTGTCATTGGTGAAAGCGCTTGAACAAATGCCAGGGTATGCAAATTTTATGAAGGATTTGGTTACCAAGAAGAGGTCAATGGAGTGTGAAACAATCAAAACGACGCATCAAGTGAGTTCTATTGTTCATTATATGGCCCCAAAACTCGAGGATCCCGGAGCTTTCACTATCCCTTACACTATTGGTAGTGCGGAGTTTGATAAATCCTTGTGTGACTTGGGGGCTAGTATTAACTTGATGCCCTATTCAGTTTTCAAGACCCTATGGATTGGTCAACCTAGACCAACTTTCATGCAACTTCAAATGGCGGACCGATCAATGAAGTGTCCCTTGGGCATAATTGATGATGTCCTTGTTCGTGTTGATAAGTTCAATTGACGGTGGATTTTGTGATATTGGATTGCGAGGTGGATTTTGAGGTACCAATTATTCTTGGAAGACCTTTCCTAGCTACAGGGAAGGCATTGGTAGATGTTGAAGCTGGGGAGTTGAAATTCCGTGTGGGTAATGAGAAAGTGGTATTTCATGTATGCAAATCCATGAGACAACCCAATAGCACGAAGGTGTGTTCATTTGTGGACATTGTCACAGCCATGATAGTGGATGGCACAAGTGCATTGATAAATGTTGAAGATCCTCTTGAGGCTGTGCTTCTTAACATGGATGTCAATGATGATATCGGTAAAGTGGAGGACGTGAATGCATTGCATGGCATGGGTTCATATTCATATGAGCCTAGGAAGCTATCTTTGGATCTTGAGAATCGCAAAACTCCACCAACCAAGCCATCCATTGAGGAGCCACCAGTGTTGGAGTTGAAGCCACTTCCTCCACACCTCAGGTATGAGTTTTTTGGTTCAAATTATACTTTAGCTATTATTCTTTCTTTGTGCCTAACTAACATAAAGGTTGACGCCACTTTGGCGGTTGTTCAAAAGTGCAAAAAAGCGATTGGATGGACATTGGCGGATATTCGGTGGATAAGCCCCGCATTTTGCATGCACAAGATCATTTTGGAGGAAGATGCAAGGCCTTCTCTTGAAAATCAAATAAGATTAAATGAGGCTATGCAAGAAGTGGTAAAGAAAGAGGTTATCAAGTGGTTAGACGCCGGTGTGGTTTACCCGATCTCAGATAGTTCATGGACCTCTCCGGTCCAATGTGTGCCAAAGAAGGGTGGAATGACGGTTGTGACCAACGCCAACAATGAGTTGATTCCTACTCGGGCGGTTACAGGTTGGAAAGTGTGCATGGACTATAGAAAGCTTAACAAGGTAACAAGAAAAGATCATTTCCCACTACCATTCTTGGACCAAATGCTCGATCGTTTTGCGGGCCGGGCCTTTTATTGTTTTCTAGATAGCTACTCGGGGTAGAATCAAATTCTTATTGCCCCAAAGGATCAGGAGAAGACAACCTTTACATTTCCTTATGGCACGTTCGCTTTCTCAAGAATGCCATTTGGACTATGTAATGCCCCGGCGACCTTCCAAACGTGTATGATGGCAATTTTCACCGATATGGTGGAGGATATCTTGGAGGTCTTCATGGACGATTTCAGCGTGGTGGGGGATTCATTTGAGGAATGTCTAGTGAACTTGGATAAGGTGTTGGAAAGATGTGAAGAAACCAATATTGTGCTCAACTGGGAGAAATGTC
Organism: Nicotiana glauca; assembly: GCA_026770625.1. NCBI lineage: Eukaryota > Viridiplantae > Streptophyta > Magnoliopsida > Solanales > Solanaceae > Nicotiana > Nicotiana glauca. The sequence continues at coordinate 40,145 of MU706847.1, forward strand.
ACTTTATGGTGCAAGAGGGTATTGTATTGGGTCATAAAATCTCAAAACATGGAATTGAAGTTGATAAGGAAAAAATTGAGGTTATCTCAAGGCTCCCTCCCCCTACTTTTGTCAAAGGGGTGAGGAGTTTTCTTGGTCATGCCGGGTTCTACCGGCGATTCATTAAAGACTTCTCGAAAATTGTGAACCCGCTTTGCAAATTATTGGAGAAGGATGTCAAGTTTGTCTTTGATGAGAAGTGCATGGAGTCTTTTGAGCTACTGAAAGACAAGTTGACCACAACTACTATCATCACCGCACCTAATTGGGAATTGTCCTTTGAACTTATGTGCGATGCGAGTGATGTGGCGGTAGGTGCGGTGCTAGGCCAAAGGAGCAACAAAATGTTCCATCCTGTGTATTATCCTAGCAAAATTATGAATGAGGCCCAAAGAAACTACACGGTGATAGAAAAAGAGCTATTGGCTATTATATTTGCGATGGAGAAATTTTGACCTTATCTTATGGGGGCAAAGGTGATCATACACACGGACCATGCAACCCTCCGGTATTCGATTACAAAGAAGGATTCGAAAGAAAGGTTGATGAGGTGGGTGCTACTCCTTCAGGAATTTTATCTAGAGATTGTGGATAGGAAGGGAAGCGAGAATCAAGTTGCGGACCATTTGTCCCGGCTAGAGGAAGAGGGGAGACCATGTAATGGTGTTGAGATAAATGATACTTTCCCCGATGAGCAGCTTCTTTCTGTTTCTATGTGTGATATGCCTTGGTTCGCGGACATAGCCAACTTTATTGTGACCGGTAATGTCTCGTGTGAGCTCTCTTCCAACCAAAGGAGGAAACTCAAGCGGGATAGCTTGGATTTTTATTGGGATGATCCGTATTTGCTTAAAATTTGCACGAATGGGGTGACAAGAAGATGTGTACCGGAAAGTGAACAGATGAACATATTGGAGGCTTGTCACTCTTCTCCCTATGGTGGCCATCATGGGGGGGGGGGGTAAGGACAACTTCAAAGGTTTTGAGTTGCGGCTTCTATTGGCCGACGTTGTTTAATGATTCCAGAGACTTGGTGAAGAGATGTAATGCATGCAAAAGAGCAAGCGGGATTTCAAAGAGGGATAAAATGCCTCTCAATACAATTCTCGAGGTGGATATTTTTTATGTTTGGGGCATTGATTTCATGGACCCGTTCGTGAGCTCTTGTGGGAACACGTATATTCTTGTGGCGGTGGACTATGTTTCAAAGTGGGTTGAAGCCGTGGCTCTACCTAACAATGAAGCCCGAAGTGTTGTGGCATTCTTCAAAAATAGTATCTTCACTAGGTTTGGCACCCCTCGTGCTATCATTAGTGATGGGGGGTCCCATTTTTGCAACAAGGCTTTCGACTTATTGCTTGCTAAGTATGGAGTTAACCAAAAAGTAACCACCCCCTATCATCCACAAACTAGCAGTCAAGTGGAAGTCTCAAATCGGGAAATAAAGAGTATTTTGTCCAAAACGGTAAATGCTGATAGGACCGATTGCTCAAAGAAATTGGATGATGCTCTTTGGGATTATCGGACGGCTTACAAGACTCTAATTGGTATGTCTCCATATCGGTTGGTGTTTGGTAAGGCTTGCCATCTTCAGGTGGAATTAGAACACAAGGCTATATGGGCGTTGAGAAAGTTGAACTTGGAATGGGATGTTGCAGCCAATCTCTAAGTGGAGCAATTGAATGAACTTGATGAGTTTAGATTTCATTCCTACTCCAGATCGTCCTTGTATAAGGACAAGATGAAGTACCTTCACGACAAATATGCTCGGGGTAAGGAATTCAAGGTGGGCAACATGGTTCTTCTTTTCAATTCCAGGTTAAGGTTATTTCCGGGGAAGCTCAAATCAAAGTGGAGTGGTCCTTTTGAAGTGGTATTTGTGACTCCTTTTGGTGCTCTTGATCTCAAAAACAAGAATGGTGAATTATTCTGGATCAATGGGAATCTTTTCAAGCACTATTTGGGAAAGTTTGATGACAGCCACGTGGTGGCCCTCATTCATTTGAAGTGATATGATGGTAACATGCATTGTGCCGCGGTGTTAAATCAAGCGCTTCTTAGGAGGCAACCCATGTCTTTTTCTATTTCTTTGATTTTCTTTGTAGACTAGGATTTATGAGCTAATGGTTTGCGAGATGTTGCAGGGATAATGTTGAAACATTGAAAAATGAAGGCACAAAATGTCAGGTCTCTAAAGTTTGCCAGTGCGGCCGCGTTACATATCAGTGCGGTCCGTGCTGGCTTGTGCAAGGATGTCTAAGTCTCTGAAGTTACCAGAGCGGCCGCGTAGCATTTTTATGCAGTCCGCGCTGGGAGGACCTAATTATTCATGCTCTCTGAAGTTTCACACGTGGTCGTGCTACAAAACAGTGCGGTACGCATTGGAAGCTAGGTTCAAGTGTGCAGGACATAAACCCATCGCGGTCCGCAACCATTTTTGCACAGCCGCGCTGGTAGGTAAGTAAGGGTTCCCATGGTTTTCTATAAATAGGGACCCAAGGCCTCATTTTACCCTTTTCGCACTCTAACTTCCTGCTCCCTAATTTCTACTATTCATCTGAGACTTTTGCATCAAGTATTTTGATTCTTCATAATTCCTGGTAACATTTCTTGCAAATTTCATTCGTTAGTTTTAATTTTGAATTATTATGTTTGCTTCCCAGTAGTATAGCTTCTTATTTCTTCCCATTTTTCTTAGGTTTAATGATTAGATTAGTTTTTTGTGTTAGTTTTGAACACTGGGCATGAATTACTATATGGATAATTGAGTAGGGACAACTAGGACTCAAAGACTTGATAAAAAATGGACTAAAATGTAAAACCCTAACTCAGTTCAATTACATGGCCCAGCGCGACTGCGCGTCCTTTCTGCGCGGTCCGCGTTGATTCTTCTATGGGTGCCTAACTTGCCCAGCGCGTTCGCATCGCATTTTTGCACGGTCTACGCTGGCCCAACGTAACCGCATTCCATATCAGTGCGGACTACGTTGGGGAGATTCAGAGAAGCCTATTTTGAGGTATAAGCTTAGCGCGGCCGCGCATCAGTTTTACACGGTCCGCGCTACCCTAACGCGACCGCGTGACTCTTTTGCACGGTTTGCGCACCTCTGTTTTACTGTACACTGCTTCTGTGTTATGAAATTAACTGTGTCCTCCTCTTCTGTTCTTCATCTATTCCACTGAATGTGCTTAAACTAATAATGTTAGACGTGTACTTTGGCAGATCATGGTTAAAAAATGAGGCGGTTAACAACCACAACAATCCGGGAGAGGTGGTGCCTCCCGAGGGGGTAAGGGAAAGAGAATTGCTAATCTCACTCCCCAATCGCGGGGAAATCATTAAAAAGACTAGTAAACTGATACATGCTGCTGATAGGGTTGTCTCTCACTCTTCGGGGAATGAGTATGCACCATCTAGGAGCATATCTTCAGAGTCTGCCCCCATTCACATCACTGACCCACTCCAATTACATGACACTCCTCCACCTTCACCCTCATCCAAAAGAGCAGTCAATGTAGTCTCGGATTCATCTGATGAGTCCGTAGCAGGAATTAATGAACAATACTCCACCTCCACCACAGCTTCATTATCTAGGGAGAGTGCAGGAAATGGTGAGGGGGTGATCCTTAAGTCGAGGGAGTTGATCGAACCAGACCCTGAAGCCTGGGCAGACAGATTTGTTAGTGAGTTGGCATTCCACAAATTTAGAGAATGGTGGCCCTTGAGGAAGTTGATCCTAGAGAGAACATTCATTGACAAAGACCTCGTACCTCTCAACACAAACGTGAAAAAGCAATTCCGTACTAGATTTGGCTGGGACTTCTTACAGGAGAGATGTATTGAAATGAACTCATGGTGAAAGATTTTTATTGCAATGTTTCTCACATAGTCAAAGACACAAAGGTGACGAAGGTGAGAGACAAAATGGTAGTGTTTGATAGGAAGTTGCTGAATGACTATTTGAGTTTCAAGGAGGAGGATGACTCGGAGTATTTAGCTAAGTTGGAAATGGGTGAAGAAGTGCGTCCTTGGTTGGCCGACTACTTGGTAGCCCCGGTCACTGTTCCAAAATGGTTGAAAGCGGGGGAGAAGATTCTATGGAACACCTTCAGTTTTGAAGCTAAAGGTTGGTTGGCCTTTATTTATAGTAGGCTTGATCCTTCCACCCGTGATCACTCCGTTCCACTTTTCCGGGCTGTTCTTGTGGCATCCATCATGGGCGGGCTACCTCTCAATGTGGGTAACATCATCTCGAGGGTGATTGCTATTGTAGGACAGGAGACCAACACAAACTACCCATTCCCTAACACCCTGTCTATGTACTTTAGGGATTTGAAGGTCAAGAGGAAACATTTGGATGTCAAGGCCAAGCCAGTGGCCCCCTACTCATCGTATAGCCAGTTGGGTTTGGACAACCCAAAGTCAAAGAAGTACCAGCCGCCCACCTCTGCCCCAATTGGCTAGTCTGAGGAGCCAGTTGTGATAGAGCTTTCTACTAGGCCATCCACCATTCCTGCAACTACTACCGGTGAGACCTTGGCCCCGGGTCATTCTTCTGTTACTGATCCTTCTACTTCAGCTGACCCGACAGTCCCTTCATCAAAGACTCATCGGTTCACTGCCGACCAGCTCAGCTAGTCACTAGCTAGTCTGAACAACAGGATGTCTACTACGACATCCAAGTTGTCCATATTGGCCACTTCAGTTGAGGCCCAGTCATCACCATCTATTGCTCAGATTCCTCAATCTATTAAGGATACCTTGAAGAAGCTCCTGGTCAATGAGGAAAAGATTTTGGAGTCTCAGGCCACCATGACTAAGGTGGTAGATTCGCAGGGCAAAGCTCTCAAGGAGCTTGCCAAGGAGCACAAAAAGATGAGGAAGTCAAGGACGTCTAGGGAGTCGGTGAAGAAGCTTAGAGAGGACGTGGACAAGTTATTGCCAGATCAGATGCCTTTAGACTTGCTACTTGGGGATCCAGCCCTAAACCCAACAGCATCCCAACCACAGCAGGATGAGGAGCCCAGGCTTCCAAGGAAGAAGAGGAAGCTTCCTAGCACTGAGGGTGTAGTGATCGAGATAGCACAAATTCACGAGGGTCCCTCCAGTGTTTCACCAGATATTCAGCCGGTCCATGACCTGGCCCCTGTCCCAGCAATAGAGCAGCAACAAGCCGGGAACCAGTCTAAGGTTCCCGCCCATACAGAGGACAAAGGGACCACTGAGCAGCCCATGCAGAGAAATCAGGCTTAGGGAGCCATTCTATATCCTTTGATCTTATTTTATGCTTATTTGTGTAGTTGGCATTGGGGACAATGCCAGCTCTTATTCGTGGTGGTGTGCCCTACCTTTTTGGATTATCTGGATGATTGTATATATTAGATTCTTACTTTATGTATTTTTCTAATTCTAGTTGGTCTGTATATAAATTCACATTTTAGCTACTCTTCTCGTAATTTTATTCTCTTTTGGTCTGTATATAAAGTACTTTTGGTAGATATTCATCCCTTATTTTATATTCTACTCTCCTATTGTACATATTCATTCGATTTTTCTATTTTTGCAAAATTTTTCATTTTTAGCTTAGTTGATAGGCTCGAAGCCATTCATTTTGTTTTTGGTGTTTTCATTAAACCCTTGATTTTCTTAATCCACAGTTCTTTCCAAGGGTAGAGTATAGTGTGAACCGGGTGGCTCTTCTCGATGATAGATGGAGTGACTACCTTCTTAAGGGTTTGAGTCTGTTTCTGTGATTTTTCTTTTGTTTTTTATATTTCGTAGTTAAGAGTACCTCAGGCAAAGCTTCACTTGGGCCTAACACATTTGCCTCTGATCCCATGGTCAAAGACATAATGTTGTGTTTAGGGTAGGGTGAATGTCGTGTACTTGAGACTCTTATGTTGACCAAACAATCATCGTGTGGTCTTGTTGGACCATTGTGTGCTTGAATCATAACTAAGGTCGTTGTGGGACCTCGACTCGATATCTTTAGCAATCCCCTAGCATGTGTGGTGAGGAATAGAATTCTGAGTCCAAGTCCCAAGCCAATGGTCTAGAACTTGCCCCGAGTGTTTGTTGAGGTGAAATCATAGGTGAAGTTTGACTTGAGAAGTCACTATAGGCTCTCCTTGATCCAATTGTAAAATGAACAATTCCATGGCCTACCAACAAAATGATCCCTAGTTAACCCTTTTGAGCCATAAACCTTCTTCGTTCATGAACCAATGTTACAAGCCTATACCCGTTTCTACCCTCTCTTGGCACCTACGCTTCCCTTGAGCAATGACAAAGTCAATGTTTTGGGGGATAGACAAGAAGGAAAACAAAAAGGGAAAAAGGCACTAAAGCAAAAAAAGAGAAAGGCAAGGCAATGAAAAAGAGAAAACGAAAAAGACAAAAAGAAAGACCAAGGTCAAAAAGAATAAAAAAGGGTAAAAAAAAACGAAAGTGAAAAAGGTGTGGAAACAAAAGTAGAAAAGGGAGAAATGATTTGAATTGCCTAAGAAAGAGCGACAATATGTCCCTTTAACCCCTTGAAAAGAAATGAATTACTCAAAAGAGTCAAGAAAGTGTGCCAAAATGAATCAAAGAAAGTGCTTAAGGGAAGATTGAACCCATTTGAACAAAAACATGTCCTACCCTTACCCAAAATCCTTCAGAATTGACTCCCCAAAAGCCCTATAGGATCTTGAGCCGAAGGAAACCTACATTAGTGGATACTTACATAAGGGGCAAGCATATAGTACCTAGAGCCGGACTTGTGACCTTCTTTATGAGAGAAATGAGTGAAAGTCCATCAACCTCGGTTTGTGTCTCAATACCCTAAAAGGTGAAGTTCGCTTAGGGAGAGTTGAGGATGTGTGAGTTTGGGTTCCACAATGACCAAGGTATTTGAGAAAAGCTCTTTGATGAAATGTGTCAA